>SNQJ01S0005942.1:223482-255813 GCA_010110895.2 Picea sitchensis | reverse complement strand
TTTGGCTACAACAGGAAGGTGGCTACAACCACCTGTCCTTGCCCCGTCCAACCACCCTGAAGTAGAAGTAGAATGATGGAACCACTTTCACACTATCATTGTGAGATATACCACTGTACAACTGTATCAACCTATACCACTGACCTGCATCCAACTTGTACAACTTCCCTGTAATCAATCTATACCTGAACTGAACATGTATCAAAAAAATAAAACAGATACACGACCCGTAGTTCTGCAACCCGCGTATGTACGCACCCTATCTGTGCAACGACCTGTGTATGTACATGCTTTATCTGTTATGTAGCCTGTGTATGCCTTCTGAAACTAGGGATACACGACCTATAGTTCTGCAACATGCATATGTATGTGCCCTGTTTATACAACATTTTGCATATGTACGCGTCTTGTATGTTATGCAACTTGCGTATACCTTCTAAAAACTAGGTTTTTCTTTTTCTGAAAACTTCTGACCCTCTGCAACTTCTTTCACATAGATATGCAACCTGTCAATGTATCCATATTATAACTGTACCCTCTGTATGCATCCTCATAAACTTTACCTAAAGCATATATATCTCTCTCTAGTCATGTGCCATATAGGTGTGTGTAATCATGAACAATTATAATAATCCTCACATGATCTAGTCATCAAACCCTTTCTGATATTCAACCTCTCAATACATCAACCACTTCACAAATACAATCTCTCAACCATGTGCCTCAACAAGAAGTATCAATGATAAATATACCATCACTGTATTTCTGTAGATCTGACTTATGTAGAAGATCCCATGCAACCACTAGTCTCTCTAACCATTTCTCCATAACCACTTCTCATGCATACATCAAAATACAACTATTCATAGAAATAAGACATACCTTTTGGACCTATGGATAGATTTGATGTATTTGAGCAGTGTAGACCTTCCTAGGAGCTTGATATCAGAATATAGACCCTATGCATCTTCATATTCTCAAGTTTCCATGGATTTATCAACATGTACACACCCTAATACACTGTCAGCCTGCGTACACCTCAGAAAATAGGGTTTTTTTGTATTCCCTGTAATTCGGATAATTTCGTCGCCAACCCTTTGTACTACCTCAAACCTTCACAACTTCAGATGTATCAATGAGTACTTGCAATAAGCCTCACACAACAAAAGATATTCAATGTGTTCAAGTGTGATTAAATGAGAGAGCTTTGCCTCTTATTTATAATTTCATGTAGCATTACACTTTCCTTATTTTAGGGACTTCTCCATTTACTTTATTATTTAAATAATTTCTTTTGCAAATACTTGACTTTTGGGGGCTTCCATATGACTCATGAGGGTTCTTCAAATTCATATGGCCATAAATCTCTAACCGTGAGGAGTTATGTGACGTTCCACATACCACTGGAAATGGCATGAAAAGAACTATCCATCTAGGATAGTTTCACTGAAAAATGCATTGACCTTCATCTCATTACTCCACATTTAAGCATGGGTGCTCTAACCATACTTCTAGGATAAGTCAATCTGCAAAGTGTCTTCCCGTGAGGGATTTCAACATAAGGGGACCAATTTGGAGTTCATCCATTTGTACTTATTATCAACTATGACAAGACAATAATGAATCATCTTTACATCAAACAAACTTGTGTCCATTACCCAAACCTTTGTGCTACCGAGATTTCTTCAAGGGTTGACATCAATGACAACCAACCTTAATCAACAAGAATCACACAACTTTGGCACATAATATATTGATGATAATTATAACACTTTTGAATCTTAATGTTAGGGATATGGTGAATTAATGATGTGATGTTTTAATTGTCATTATTTCACATTGCATTTGGATGCATGTTTCACTTCTGGATGACATTTCATGGTACATGGTTGATTGAGAAATATCTCATTTTCACTTTCCAATAAATTTTTTGAATGAGCACTTGATTGAGATAATTTTTTTTAAAAGTTTGTTCATAATTCAAGATTTTATATACCTATTCACATAGTCAAATGTTCTTTGTATCCCTGAGAGTGGATAGTGTCAATCGCTAAAGCCATAATCAAGCCAAGTTCAAAGACTTTCTTTTTCTCTCTCAACTACCTAGATTAGCTTGATCCTTAGGAAAACCCTCCTTAGGTTAGTAGAGTTGGAAATATTATTTTAATTGATGTCAAATATAGGGGGATACTGCATATGTCCAAGATAAATATTACAATATGGAGATTGGTGTTGGAAACATTGTTTTTGGATTTTTGATGCTCAGTTTGGATACCCTATCTTTGAAGGCATTTTTACCCTTGATATATAGCTCAAATGGGAGCATAGGTTATATGGTTGGAAATATTATTTCAAGACCTTTCCAATGGTATATGGAATTCCCTATAACTCCCTAGGAATGAGGAGATATGAATTTTTCCATTCGACAACCCAACCAAAACATTTAGGTCGACTCAACCAGTCTTTACAGGCTGGCCCTGAAAGTGAGGACATAAATACTATAAATACATGATAKATGTGCACATTTAGAGATAAACCAAGCAAGATATCAAGTATTAGGTGCGTAGAAGAGATCTGAGGTGGGCTAAAGGAGATAGGGTGTCTTTTTGGGATCTAAATGTGTGTAAGAGAAGTCTGAGGGGTTTTCTTGTTCTTAAGGTGCGCTATGAAGAAATAAAGGTTTGTGATGCTACAAAGTGTGTTGTTTTGAGGTTGTGATGTTGCAAAGTGTGTTGTTTTTAGATTGTGATGCTGCATTGTGACTAGGGTTTGAATCTATGTTTGACTTATGAAGCATGAAGGTGAAGTCAGAAGTACTATGTTTATGAGGATATTATATTGGTGTCTATATAGGTCTTATCGAGTTGGTGGTAAATTGAGGATATTGGTGTCTCTAGTAGTTTGGTGCCTATAGGTGCTACTGAGTTGGTGCTTAAGTGAGGGGATTGGTGTGTCCAGTAGGTTGGTTCCTACAAAAATTGTAACAATGGGTTGGTGCCTAAATATTGCCGAGTTGGTGCTCAGTTAAGGAGATTGGTGTCTCCAGTAGGTTGGTGCCTACAATATTTGTAACAATAGGTTGGTGCCTACAGACATTTATAAAGATAATTTTTATTGTTTTCTCTCGATTGGGTTTCCATGCTAAACTTAGTGCATTATGATTTGAGTTTATATGTGATTATTTTTTCTCAGCTAATGAATGATTGATGAATGATTAAATAAATGAAAAGGTATCTTATACTGATTCACCCCCCCTTCTCAGTATAAGCATAAGTTCAACAAGGATCCACTTCTCTTAGTCTTAAAGTGAGAGGCAAGGCCACTAAGGTGTCAGTGAGTGGCTTGTGTAGTAGTTGCCACTAGGCTCCCCTATAGAAGGTAGGAATTTCCATTTAGAGAGAATTTGAGAGGTAACACAAAGAAATCATTAGAAAAAAATCAACATGCATAATATAATAATTTCAATTATAGAGAATGGATTCAAGAAAATTCAATGTTTTTTTAATAAATTTCAAGGCCTCTATTGAGAAAAATACAACAATGAGGGTTCAAATTCCATACACAAGGATATTTTACTATCTAAAAACTCAAGGATAAATATTGAATCCTTAAAGAGTCAAAGATAATCTTTATTCATTCCAAAATACACTGTATATATGCAAAAATGCATGAAGTTCAATATATTTTTTCAACTATTGGAAATTCCATCATTTGGTCCAAATTTCTCTTTGGTTCACATTTTTTTGAAATGGATTAAGGTAAAAATTCACTAAGGCCTACATCCTCACATAATTTAGACTCCAAACCCTTCATTTTTCATAACCTCTTTTGTGTCCCAAAATACATGCAATTGCCTTGTGATTGAGACTAAGTGTTGTCCTTCTAGCCTAAGTATTCTTAGGAAAATGCATGTGTAGTAGGATTCCAAGATACATTATGAAAAAAAATAGATATATTTTAAGTACTTCATATCCTTTACAAAACCCATATTCTAGAGTGATGCAGGAGCATCGCCAGCGCAATCAAGCGAGCCATCACATCAAACGGAAGACAGCTGGACAAGCCAACACACATTTTTGAAAATACTTTGGGAATTTTTTGCGTTATCTTAAATGATCCATTTAAGAGACATCACACTTGTATTGTAATCAACCTTGAGCCTTTAAGCTCTCGTCCTTAGGTAGATAGACAGCATTTACTTTAGTTAATGCTGGTAGATAGATTTTAATTGCAGATTTGATAGTTTAGAGTTCGAGAGGGAAAACAGATATAGACACCCTCATTGTATCATTGTAAGATAGGCAACCAACATTCAGGAGAACAAGAGAAAGCATAGAACTGTGTAGAGAACATCCATGTACATATATTGAATTAATAGAAGAAAGATTTGATTCAAATCCATGGTTATGTGTCTATTCTCTGTGTCGTGATGTTATGTTCATGAATGTTTGCTTCCTGTCATACATTTTCTTTTATATGCTGTGTATGTGATTCCTTAGTGCAACTGCACTCCTCGGAGCATGATCGCTTTCACCAGGACCTTCTCTTTCCTCGGCCCGAAGAGATGAACTACTCTTCTATTTCCCTTTCGGGAAATCCACACCCCACAGTTTCTCTCGGCTGTGCCCCTCTCTTCTTCCCTTCGGAGGATCGACGCTCGTGCTTTCGTCCTGTACTCGTTTGATCGCGGGACTCTCGAATCCCCGAGACCCAATGGCTGGTCAACTCGCAGACTTTTCCTTGTCGGGGTTTTCCTCTCTATCGCTCCTTCGCCCTATCGTGACTTCGTCATTCGCGACACCAAGCGCTTGGATTTCTACCTTCCGATACCCGAAGCACCAAAACACTGATACAACCTTATCGCGCGTTCGCCACTTCGCACCCTCGCTCCTTCTCTACTCGCGACCTTCCACACTGATTTCTCTGCTTTGCGAGTCCCGATGTGACGAGACTCCGATATTCTCCTGTCGCGCTTCCGCTATCTCGTGCCTCACTACTTGAACCTTCCAATCTATAGACCTTTAACTTGCGAGACCTTAGCTTGTGAGACTCTGATTTATTCCACCTGTACTCCGCTCGCTCCTGCGGTCCCACACGGCTTATGTCACCGTCGGGATATCACACCTCGCGACTTGGACCTCCTAGTATTTGGGCTTTCAACTTACGAGCCCCGATCTCGCGAGATCTCCTATCTCGGCCACTTGTCTTCCACTCACTCTTATGGTCCCACACGACTTACGCAACCACCCGAGATATCGCGTGTCGCAAACTCGCGACTCCCTCTGCCGATTCTTCGACACCTTTCTCCCGAGATCCCGATTTAGCGATCTCACGAATAATACAATGGACCCAGCCAACTTATATCAACTCTCTTCCTCTCCTGAGCTTAGAACCTTTAAATGCTTCCGCCGTAACCTCCTTGCACCTCCTCAAGATCCAACGACCCACAGAACTTCGCGAAACCTCCTCGAATGATTTCGTCCGTCCGTCTTTCTTGTGAAAATCCACGAAAAGGAAGAAATGCCCCTCCACGGAACTCCTTGTCTGCTCGTCAACCTGTGACGCTTCCCTCGATCATTCAACGACAACTTCCCTGCACTTATCCTTCGATGAATTCGAAGGCATACTCCTTCTGAGTTTGTTCTCGACTTATTAAGTCCTTTTGAGAACTTCTTGCGCGCATCCCTTGCGGAAAATCTTCAACAACTTCTAAGTGTTGAAGTCTTCTGACCCTGTGCACTCCTGTAGCAACAGTATTTCGATACTTTGCTCATAATCTCAACTCTGAGACTTAGCTTGGCATGCGCACTCCTTGAACGACACTGTGCCTATATGCACCCTCGAAGAATTGAGAACAAAAGTTTCCTCTAAGTGAGCCCTTCTGTCAACGCACTCCTTGCGGACAAATTCGACTGCACTCCTTGCAGGAATTCTCTGGTTCAAATTAAAGAAACAATTGAAACTAATTTCTTCTTCCTCTCTGACTTCAATTCAACCAAGAAATCACATACACAACATATAAAAGAAAATGTATGACAGGAAGCAAACATTCATGAACATAACATAACCACACAGAGAATAGACACATAACCATGGATTTGAATCAAATCTTTCTTCTATTAATTCAATATATGTACATGGATGTTCTCTACAAAGTTCTCTGCTTTCTCTTGCTCTCTTGAATGCTGGCTGCCTATCCTACAATGATACAATGAGGGTGTCTATATCCGTTTTCCCTCTTGAACTCTAAACTATCAAATCTACAATTAAAATCTATCTACCAGCATTAACTAAAGTAAATGTCGTCTATCTACCTAAGGACGAGATCTTAAAGGCTCAAGGCCCATTACAATACAAGTGCGTCATCTCTTAAATGGATCATTTAAGATAACGCAACAATTCCCAAAGTATTTTCAAAAATGTGTGCTGGCTTGTCCAACTGTCTTCCGTTTGATGTGCTGGCTCGCTTGATTGCACTGGCGATGCTCCTGCATCATAGAGTTTCCAACTTACCTTCGTCTACAAACAATTTCTCTACCAAGTTTAGTACTTGCACCAAGTTACTAGCTTTTACTCGACTTTAGAAAAGTGCTCACCCAGGTTCAATTTTAGGTCCAAATTGGAGGATTTGATTTGGAGGATCGTCTTTAAAATTTCCACATTCTTGAAATTCCATATTTTCAAATTCAAGCCAAAAACATACTATTGTGTAAAAATTCCCCTAAATCATGTTAAGGTTTAAGCTATTATTAGAGTTCTTTGCATTTAACTAGATAACAATAGCATAGATAGGATCACTGAGAAACACAAAATCACAAGAGACACATCATTTATCCTGGGAAAACCTCATGTGGGAGAAAACCCAACAAAACTTCCTTATTATAGATAACCAATACAATGCCAAGAGATAACTAAAAAAAATACAGAAAGTCCTCTCCCAAGAATGCGCCTCTCTCTCTCTTCTTCCTTCTCCAACTGCAGCTCCGAACTTGCTTCTTGATGAACAAGTGAGTGTGTGTCTAAATGAGGCACTAGCCTCCTTATTTAAACAACTCTGGCACATGTGGACGAAGGTGTATTTTCACTGGCAGGGCCGACTTCTTCTTCTAGGTGGTTATAACCACCTTTGATATATTATGGGGCTGACTTCTTATTCTGCCTATTACAATTAGGGTTTGACCAATCCACAAAAGGGGATTTGGTAATTTAAAATACCTGACATGATCAATCCGAAATAGGGTATTGATCTAATGAATAATACATCAATAATAATTAGAATACTCTTTGTAGTTACATTATTTCAACAAATCATCCTTTTCTACAAAGAGTCCATAAAGTCAACGAGGCTTCACCAAAAAGCATTGTAGACTTGTCAAATGAATGAAATTGGAGAGCCATATGTACTATGGTATAGGAAACCAAGTTCTTGAGAAAACCTATGTGCTAGAATTGCCCAAATCATCACTAACTCAAAGAACTTATTCAATTTTCACTATCTTAGCCAAATTCATGCAATCAACATAAAAATGCATGCCAAGGGTTCATTCCAAGTCAAAATCAAGTGGTTCAAGTTTCTAAGTCTTCTTTGAGGGATGAATAACCTTTCTACATTTCCACATTTATCATTTCCACTTGCAAAAATCATATTGTACAAAAAACCACAAAAACGACACTTTTACACAAAGTGCAAATCCATCTCGAGTGCCTTAGAAAAATGCTTGTTGGACCTATAAATTCTCAAGAAAAAAAATATGCTAGGCTAGATTCCACAAGGTTCCTAATAAAACACAGATGCTATATTTTTCCAAATCATCACCATTTCCAAGATTTGGTTATGCCAAACAAAGTTTTTCATTAATTATGCACTTTTCAAGAAATGTAAACAATTGTCACTAAAATGCATGTCAGGAACTGGTAAATCATCCAAATCCACTTCTAAAAAATTCCTTATATTCTTCATTCAATTACATAGAAACCCATTTTATTTTTAACCATGACTCTATTCCTAACTTCTACAATACTTAAAATATAATTACCTTTATTTCTACAATCTAGGAAATTCCTACCTAAATTATTAAATGCATTCCTAGGGAAAAACATGTATGCAAAAGTCCAAAAATTTGAAACATAATTTCTTCTAAGTCTTCCATACCTACCTTTGAATCCAAAATGTATGTGCAATAACATTCTTTTTTAGGCTTTCCACTACATCTAACTTCCTTGGTTGAAAGTTTTCATGAGTACCTTACTCATGAGGGATGGGCCAAGAACTTACCAAATGGAGATGGTCATCCAAGTTAACCAAGTTATTATTCAAAAACCCATTATGCATCTTCTCAACCTTGATCTTTCCACTTCATCTAGTATTCTTTTTACTCCTTACTCCTTATCTTCCTACAAACCCTTTTTATCAACACCTCCTCAATTTATTCTAGATTCTTTGCTAAAATCTATTCTTGCTAATGTTCTAATGTCAATTATGTGGATACCTATATTTATTAAATGTATTCATAACACTCAAAAATATATGTAACATAAAAAATTGGTGAAATGTCCAAATCATTAGGCAAATCCAACTTATATGCATTAATAAAAAGTTTCTAAATATTTTACATGGTCCCGTCTTCATATACTTCAGTTTGTTGCAAGTTCCCCTAGGGAACCTTTCCTTCCTTAGATGATCTATTACCTAGTATCCTTCTACAAATGTCTTCATTTTATTTTTCTGATATGCTTTCTATTTATACTTTTCGTTACTCTACTACAAAAATTTCTTTACCTACTCACGTAATCTGTAAATGTCTTTGCATCTACACTCTTCACATCCTCCATAGTTGGAAGAAACACCAAATATATTACTCAATTCGATGATATCCCATATATAATATCAAAGGTGTCTTCCTATGTAGAACTATTGATTGAATTTTTATATGAAAAATTGTTGGGGATTGGGTGTAACCTGATACGAAACAGATAAACATAACTGTAGATAATTGAAGAGACAAAAATGTTTTGAAGACAAAAGGTGGTGTCTAAAGACACCGTTACAACACTTAATCACAACACATTGTGATTGAAACATAACAATACATATTGGACATCTTATACACAACAATGATATCAACATAATTATAATGACCCATCAGGTATGCTATTTATAGCTTGAATATCTAACTGACTTCCTTGAAACTAGGAGGATCTTGTCCACATATAACCATTGGTGGTTGTAGTTGRCTCTGTCAAATCCACACTATCAAGTTGGCTCAACAAGGATGATCTAATTGCCCATTCATGCATCTAACTCGTAGTCAATTTATCAGTTGGACGATCCACCAATCGATTGTCTTTGATTTTTGACCGACTATCCAATGAAGATGCTTGTCGATTACTTGAATGAATTATATAGAGATATGGTCGATTGCCTGACCAATTGTTTCTAGATGTAGGTCAACCACTCAATTGACTGATTCTAGGAGAAGTGTGATGAACCATCAGAACTTGATGTTCCAACAACCCCCCCCCCCATCAACATAGGACTATGGAGGATCCAGGAGGTGAAATTATGTTAGTAGGACACCCTCTCATAATTTCATATTCTTGAAGCCCAAGCATCATACAACTATTGATAAATATGGATTTAGTTAAAGTCTTAGTAAATATATTAGATAAATGATCATCTGTTCTACAATATACAAGAGAGACAAAGTTCTCATGAACCAACTGTCTCAAATAGTGAGCATGGAGATAAAGATGCTTCATTTTCCTATGGGAAACATGGTTATCAACAACTTGAATGGCACTCTGATTGTCACAGTAGATTCTAGTCGAGGCCTGAATAGAAAAGCCAAGTTCACCCATAAGTTGTAGAATCTAGACGACCTCTATACCTGCATGAATGATGCCATGGTATTATACTTTTGTAGTTGACAAGGAGACTACCCTATGTTTCTTGCATGACCAAACCAATGGTCTAGTGATGAAGTGAAACACATAGAAAAAAGTGGAAACACATAGCAAAAAGTGAAACACATAGCAAAAAGTTGCAGAATCTAGACGACCTCTATACCTGCATGAATGATGCCACAATATTATACTTCTGTAGTTGACAAGGAGACTACCCTATGTTTCTTGCATGACCAAACCAATGGTCTAGTGCTGAAGTGAAACACTACACTTACAAAGATATATCATGGTTATGTTCCTCTCTCCTAGCCTCACCACTCTGCAGTGCAAGCCTCTCTCTCTCTCTCTCTCTGCATCATCTATTAACATCCATACATAGATTCCTATCTTCAACATCACATAACCATAACAATAAATAGCAGAGAACCCAACAATGAGGAACCCCTATTMTACCAACCCATTACATATTTATACATATATTSTAGGGTTTAAAACCCTACTTTTTTCATCTCAAAACCTTATTACAATGCATGAAYACTCAAATTAACTGGCTGTTCAGGCTGTTTTCACTTTCTGTTTTGTCTGCATGTTGCTTTTGCATTCTGACTGCTTGTTCTTTCTRATTTTGCACATCCTTCTATATTTAGCATGTTGGGTTGYCATCCTTCCTTTTCGCCCACTTTATTCTCCTACTTTCTTCTTTTCTTTATTATTCTCTTTGCTTTATTCCTCTTACTATGCACTGTACTTCTAGATGAGCCTCAACTACACACTCCCTAGTATTCCGTCTTCCTATGTACAAATCTTCTATACTAATATTTTTACCAAAATTGTATCCAAAAACTGCATGTCCAACAACCCCCCAACACTCACCTGTGGCTCGTCCCGAACCACTTAGGCCTATTGCGCGCTCCTCCTCTCTTGGATGAACTTATTGGAGGCTTCCTTGGCTGTCACAACTTCCTTTATGATTGCTTTCTCTATTTCCACAATCTCTTCGACCCCCTGTGTAGTTAAGGATGTAAGTTTTTCTTCTGCTTCATGGGTTGCTTGGTTCACCTTTCCCCATGCAATGGCCAGTTCATCGATCACCCTTACTGCTTCTTCCTATAGTGGTCCTAAACACTGCCGAAATATCTTCTGTTGATCCCTCATCTGTTCTACTTCCACATATGACTGCCTATATGCCAAAATTGTTGTCATATGTTCAACTGGTGGAAGTGTGGTGATTCACTCTGAAGCTTGCTGGGCCTTTTCTAGTGCTTATCTTAATTTGTCCTTCACAACCTTCATCTCTGTAAGGTACCAGATCTATTATAATAATTGAAAACATAAATATTGCACAGAATAACAACGAAACAAGATAATAGATGAAACCATAACACCAAAATAATACCTTTATTGATAGGAAACAATGTTCACTTGCCTCTTCTAGGGGGAAACCTCCAACAAAGAAACACTCTATTACAATAATTCTCAAGACAAACTATTTGATACCTCCTACTCTTATTTATACTAATTCTATATTCTAAAGAAACTTCTAGAGGAAGATATTTTTAGAAGCAGAAGCTTCTATTAGGTCTTTTTACATTGACTTATTCTCCTTTATTTAATAGGCCTTATTAACTAATATCAACCTTTATTACATGAAACACATATCATACTAACTATTGATCCACGAAGAGGGGTTAGGATCGGATCCTAACATGCCCTCCCCCTTCAAAAGCAACCTTGTCCTAAAGGATGAAGATGTGGAAATTGTTGGAGTATGGCCGATGGTTCCTAAGTCACATCCTCTAGAGATGTGTCCTTCCACTTGATCAACACTTCCTTGATAGTTCTTACATGCAACCTTGTTCCCCTGCATTGAGTACTTCTTTTGGTTGGAGCCAAAAGGATTCTTCATCTAATTCAGGAAGGATGGTTTGGACCCTGTAATTATGTCCGACCACTTTCTTCAAACATGAAATATGGAACACTGGATGGATTTTGGAAGTAGTTGGAAAGACCAATTTGTAGGCCACTAAACCAATACGCTTGATGATCTGATAAGGGCCATAAAATTTTGGTGCCAATTTGTCATGTACCTGGGATTTGAGAGATGTTTATTTGTAATATTGGAGTCTGAGAAACACCTGATCACCTTTCTGAAAAACCCTTTCTGAACGATGCTAGTCCGCCTGTTGCTTCATGCGATTTTGAGCCATGTGGAAGTTATCCTTCAGAGGTGCAATGGTGGTTGTTCGAACTTACAACATTATATCAATAGATTGGACATTTGATATGCCTAGAATATAGGTAGTGACTATATGTGGTCATTGGCCATAAACCGCTTCATATGGTGTCATTTTAGTAGCCATATGATATGAAGTATTGTACCACCGTTCCGACAATGGAAGCCATTTCACCCACTGGTGTTGTTTGTCCGAATTAAAATGTTGCAAGTAGGTTTTCAAACATTTGTTGACCACTTCCGTTTGGCTGTCGGAATAGGGGTGATAGGCGATGCTAATGTTTAGTTGGGTGCCCTGCAATTTAAACAACTCTTGCCAAAATGTGTTTGTGAAATTTGGGTCACGATCCACAATAGAGGTGGGCATGCCATGCAACTTTAAAATATGATCAAGGAAAAATTGTGCTACTAGTGCCGGTGTGAAAGGGTGGGGTAATGCACAAAAATGAGTATACTTGGAGAGGTGATCAATCACCACCGTGATGACTGACTTGTTCCCAGCTTTGGGGAGGTCCACTATAAAGTCCATGGAGATGTCCATCCACATAGAAGATGGAATGGGTAGGGGTTGTAGATCTCCTGGAGACTTGATGGTTTCATATTTATTGTGTTGGCACACCTCACATTCAATGAAAAAATGAAGGATTTCCTTCTTCATTCCTTCCCAAAAAAAATAATGAAGAGCACAAGCATAGGTCTTTTGGAAGCCAGAGTGACCCGCAATAGCAGATCAGTGTAACTCATTTAAGAGACTCAACTTGAATGCTGAAGATGCCGACAGAACCAGACGATCCTTATACCTGAGAATATTGTCTTGCCAAGTGTATCCAGAGGGAGGATTAGGGTCCTCATGAAGTTGATGGATTATCCTAGAAAGAGTCAGATGTGTTAGCCACTCTTGTCATACTTCTTCAATACAATATGGGACAGGAAAGGATAAGGCAAAGAGGGAGCCATCCTCCTCATGTTGTATTGAAAATGCATCCACCACGATATTGTATTTTCCCTTTTTATATATGATTTCATAATCATAACCCAACATTTTGGTCAACCACTCGTTTTCTTCAAGGGAGGACAACCACTGCGCTAAAAAATGCTTTAGACTATGGTGATATATTTTGATATGAAAATGACGTCCCAAAAGATATGTCCGCCACATGTGCACCACATGGAGAATGACCATCATTTATTTTTCATACATAGATATTCCCAAATTACGACCACTCAATGATTGGCTAGTAAAGGCTATAGGTCGACCATATTGGGTGAGCACTGCACCAATACCAGTGTTGGAAGCATCCAATTCTACCACACAAGTTTTGTTAAAGTCAGGAGCTGCCAAGACTGGAGTAGTGCACATGGCTCGCTTTAAATTTGTGAAGGCTTGCTCGGCGATAGGTGTCCAATGAAATGCATTCTTGTTAAGAAGGTTGGTCAAGGAATTATCAATTTTTCCATAATGGTGGAAAAATTTCCTGTAATATCCTGTGAGACTAAGGAAACCCTATAGGATGTTTAAGGTCAGTCAAGGGATTAGCAATTTTTCCATAATGGTGGAAAATTTCCTATAATATCCTGTGAGACCGAGGAAACCCTGTGAGACCGAGGAGACTAAATTGTGCCAAACTGACCTAGTATCAGACTTCGTCACGACATTTGAACAGTTGGATATCCAAACTAAGGGCTTATCTGATGAATTTTATCTTGATTTTTTTCTCAGTGGCTTAAAAGAATCCATCAAGGCTCATGTGAGCATCCACCATCCTACTACCTGGTTGYCGGAATGCCAATTAGCACTGGAAGAAGAGACCATTCTTCGAGCCCCACCCATGAGAGTTTCATTCACCACCTATCCTCACCCAGGGGATAACCCTACTCTAACGCAAACCTTGAAGGTCCAAAAGGTATCTCCAACAGAAATGGTGGAGCATCGCAAGCATGGAATTTTCTATTACTGTGATGAAAAGTATTCACCGGGACATGAATGTCGGGAACAAAAGTTATTCCAGATTGATGCATCAAATTCCACTTCCAATCGAGACATACCATCAGATAAGTCCCCTGACCAAGAGGATGCATAACTTAGTGTCCACCCCAACGATTCAGTTGCAACCCTTGTGGAACCAAAGGAACCTGTCATATATCTTCATTACCTCTAAGGTATTTCAGCCCCACAAGCATTGAAGATCAAGGGCTACATCAAACATTGTTCCGTCATGGTATTGATTTATAGTGGTAGCACCCATAATTTTATTCACCACCAGCTCACTGAGGAGCTCCATTGATTTGTCCACCCAGTGTCTAATTTTCAAATCCTCATCACAAATGGTGGTACAATGAAGTGTGGGGGTTCTTGTGAGAATGTTAAACTCCAAATGGGTGATTATCATCTGAAAACCCACATGTTCTCTATTTCCATGGGTGGATGTGATATTGTATTGGGGGTTGAATGTCTTCACACCCTGGGACCGATTACAATGGATTATCAAGATTTATAAATGATCTTCACCCAAGAGGCTCACACCTATACCTTCCGAGGCCTCCAAGTTGGCTCCCCTTAAGTCACCAACTCTCACAAGATGGAAAAATGGTTTAAGAAAGGCCACCATGGTGTGATTTATCAATTTCATGCCATCCAGGTCACCGATCAGGCCTCTCCTGAAGTTCCTCCCAGCCTGCAACTAATCTTGGACAAGTACCCCAAGGTATTTTAGTTTCCAACAGACTTACCTCCCTCTAGGGGTGAGCATGATCATAGCATCCCTCTCCTTCCAGGTAGTCAACCCCCCAATGTATGTCGCTACAGGTATCCATTTTATCAAAAAAATGAAATAGAAAATATAGTACAAGAATCACTGGAGGCAAGGGTAATTCGACCAAGTACCAACCCATATTCTTCCCTAGTAATGATAGTTTTAAAGAAAGAAGGTGTTTGGTGCATGTGTCCCGATTTTCGTTCCCTGAATCAACTAACCATCAAGGATAACTTTCCCATTCCTATCATTGATGATCTATTGGATGAAATACAAGGTGTATGTTTCTTCATAAAATTATACCTTCAATCTAGCTATCACCAGATCCAGATGAAGGATTCAGATATTCCGAAGACAACCTTTATAACTCATGAAGGTCATTATGAATTCTTGGTCATGCCTTTTGGCCTTTGCAATGCCCCATCCACCTTCCAAAGTCTCATGAATAAAGTATTGACACCTTACCTTCAGAAGTTTGTCCTAGTTTTATTTGATGACATCCTCATTTGCAACCACACTTGGGATTCCCACCTTATTCCCACCTTATCCATGTGGACAATGTCCTTCATTTGTTGTAGGAAAACCAATTGTTTGTCAAAAATAACAAATGTTCCTTTGGGGCTAGTGAAGTGGAATACTTGGGACACATTGTGGGTCAACAAGGGGTAAGAGTGGACCCAAAAAAGATACAATCTATGGAGGATTGGCAACAATCCGTGAGCGTTGCCCGAAACTCTTCTCTCTCACTTTCATAAGTGGCCACACTGTCTCACGCTACTCGTAATTTCTCTAAGGCTTCATCTTTCTCTTGTTTCAAGGCTTCTGTAGCCTTCTCCTTCTCTTCCTAGACTTTTTGAAGTCAACCTTCCATAACATCTACAAGTCTTCTCAGTTGGGCTGGTTCATTCCCCAATTCTGCAATCTGTTACGCAGTAAGTACTGCGCAGACCAAATGAATAGATTGTTGTACTTCTTTCAATTCCTTCTTGACCCTTCCATATATCTCTTCTTGCTTTGCACCATATCTCTGCAATATATCCTTGAAAGTGTGCTTCATAGCTTTGTGGACGAAACTGATGTCATCCTCCATGAGCGTTGCTTCTAATTGGGGCTTACTGGCGCGCGTCTTCTTTCTTGCTAAAGGTTTTTGCGAAGAAACCTTCCTCTTATGCGGTGTGACTGTTTCAGTAGGGGGATATTTCGACGGTGTAACTTCACCTCCTCCTTTCTCATCCCCTCATCCTTGTCCATCTTCTTTGTCTCCTCCTCCTCCTAGCAAGCCAGATCCATTTTCTTCAGAGGCGTTGTTCTCCTCATCAGTCTCTATATCCTGGAATTCTTACCTACTTCTTCTTCTTCTTCATCCCACTAGACTGTCCGACATGCTCAAATCGGGTGACCATGGAGCTTCCTATGGTATCAGTGTCAGAGAGTTCTGCATCAACGATGGGTACAAGAAAATCCTCCGGCCATTCCTTTGTAATCTTCTCAATGTCTTCATCTGTTAGCTTATAGTATGACTGTAGTTCTTCATTGCTCTCATCTCTACGTGCAATGATATAGATGAAGTGCAGATCTGCGTGGAATTTTTCTATCGATCCGTACTGGTGTAGGGTGCGCAGTGTCATGCACAAAAATGACTCGATGGCAACCTTCAGTTGCTGATAATAATCATGGAACACAGCTTTGGACTGCCATGACTTTATCATGTCGTTGGTGTACCAGAAGGTAGAAAAACTAGCGGGCAACGACTCTGAGGGTTCAATCTATGGAAAGGTTGGTCCTTCCGGCATTTTCCAAGATACAAATGCGATCAAAACAATTATCCAATTGAAGTGGAATTCGTATCCCAAATCCTGAGCTTCGCCACAATCCCTCTCCAGTTCATTGACGAGGTAACTCACCCAGTTCATCTGCATTCCCTCCACACATTTACCTGCGAGGTCCACCACAAACCCGATGACCTGTGTGGGGTGGTTCTTCCTTACGAGATTTCTAGCTATGAGTTGGAAAGTGAGGCGCACTGCAACATTCTGTATAGAGGCTACCTTGTAGCCTTGCTTTCCTTTTTGACTTCGTTGTAAGCTTTCTTGATGCGCTGTGCCAAGGAGCGGTCTGAGGCCTTCCTTGGATAAAACTACTGAGGGTTAGCTCCCTTCATGCTTAATCCTGTAATCTGGTGGATCAACATTGGATCCATGGTAATCCTTTGGTCCAACCACAAGTATCCTCCATGATAGCACGAAAAGAGGAGTTTAACACAAGCGTTAACCTCCTAGTGATGGACAAAAAGGGGAATCTTCATCACATTGAGCACAATGGATTGTGCCAGTCCCTTACTCCATGGCTGGGAGACAAGGTGAGGCTTCTTCCCAATTGACTTCGTCAAGTATTGGTGGGGTGATAGAATAGCATAGTTATTCCTATCTCCTAGGTTGAAGTCATTGTTCTTTAGCAGTGGGATCTGTCCCAACTGACTCCCAACTACGTGTATTCCTTTCAAAATGTACGTGGTGAAAAAGGTGTACTCAAAATATTGTGGGATGCTGTTGCGGTTAACTGTGCCAACCAAAGGTGGGATATACTCTGGTAGGATGGACGGGATCTGCTTCGTATTATCCAGATGGCCGCGATGCTTACTTCACTTCTCAGTCACGGGGTTAACACAGCCATAACGACGTCCAGTCGAAGGGGAAGCCTGTAATCCCCTAGTCGATGATACCTGGACACCTTCAGATACTGGTTTGTTGCACATTATCTTCTTGAGGACCTCCTCAATAGACTTATCTAATTCGCTAGGTTCGCCCACCATTCTAACTTTTAACATACAGGTCGGGGTAGGCGAACTGACAGGGGGTAGACAAATGGATGGCAAGGTCTAGCTTCAAATAACACAACTCGACACACAATCAATTCTCTTCTTGGCTCAGTGAATCACGGGTAGCAAAAAGTGGTCCTGGCGTAGCGACCAACGATTTAAATAGCGGGGCACCGTAACAGATTCTTCCAACGACTAGTAATGCTTCCATCAATGCGAATCTTTCCATTATGGTCCAGTCTCATGGTCCAACAACGGTCCATCCGCCCATAAATGCATTTTCTAGCCATTCTGGAGCATCGTTCTAATGGTCAGGGTGCCTCCAAAGGTCATATAGCTTCGCTAGGGTGAAGTCCCATTCTACACGGTCCTGCTGTTCCAGCGAAGTTCAAATCCTGCGAACCTGCCTCCCGCGAGGTTCCAGTCTTCCCTCTGGTATTTGTAGCTTCATGTATCTTTTCCATATTAGATTTATTTTTATTGAGATTCCTTGCCTTATTTCCTATGATTTGAGTCTCTCTAACTGTTTCTGGAATCCTCTTTCCATTCTTATTCTTATCTTCTCGTAGCGTAGTGACTTCACACAGCTGATGTGCCCTGAAAGGGTCTATAGTTAATATCCCTTCTCTTAATACTTCCTGGGTGGATATACTTATTTATTGAATGGATAGGTCCTTCACACCTTCTTGCATTATTTTAACCTTGATAATTAATTCTCTTGCCTTCTGTCCCTCCCGCGTTGTTACTTTGTTCTGTTGCTTTGACTTATCCTCTCGTTCTTCTATGAGTCGATCTATTTTTCTGGCTATGAAATCCCTTAGTTCTTTCTTTTTCTTTTTTGTATCTTCTTCTTGTGCTTTCCTTCTGGCTTGATCCTTCTCAATCCAAGGCTTACCTAATAAAAGTGGGAAAGGGGACCTATCTCCAATAAACTTAATGACTTCAAATTCCTCTCTGGTCGGTGTTCCATGAACAATAATAGGTACACTAGTAACTCTTCCACATAAAGTTATCATCTTTCCCTTAAACAAGCCTATCCTTCCCAGTGAAGGTACCACAATAGGCTTTCCCAAAGTTTCCCAAGTGTCTTCTGTCATAATATTTACTTGTGTTTCTTCATCCAAGACACAGTCTATGTTGAAGTATTCTATTCTTGCACTTATGTGCTATTTTACTTTGAGGATCTCTAGTAAACTAACAGCTTTGTGAACATCCATTGTTTCTTTCAACTGTAATAATGTAGTCTAAACCTTTTCTGATTCTTTCTCTATATGATTCTCTAACATGCCCTTGGTCTCTTGACTTTCTTCATAGTTTTCTTGTCTCATGTTCATTCGTTCAACTTTAGCAATCATCCTTGGACAATCCACAACCTCATGAATAACAATTTTACAACAAAAACAAATAGGGCCTGTACTAGGGCATTCCTTAGCAAGATGTCTCGGTCTTCTACAATTATAACACAAAGTTAATCCTCTTTTTCTTTTAAACGTTCCCCAACCTCTTCTGTACTGCACACTAGGATCACAGTGCTGGACCTGCAACCTGTAAAAAAAAATTATAGGTTCCTGCATCCACTTATTAGTCTAAAAACTCTTTCTATGCATAGGAATGACATATATTTCTTCATTTCTATTAAATTTACTCAAATCAACTCTTTCTTCCAACTGCGCCCTAGCCTTCAGACTAGGACAAAATCTATTAAACATACTTAAATTCATACTTCCAAAACAAATTTTTTCACCTATCTTACTCTTATCAAAGCACAAAGCTTTATCTCTTTTAATATCTTACCTCTTTTCTTCAGATTGGATTTCTTTCTTAGCACAGAGCTTCGCAAGTCAATTCAAGTATTGCACACTTCAACAACATATCTACGCACATAGATTCTCTTTTCTTTACTTCAGTTCCCAACAATCAAAGTTTAAGGTCCCGATAATGGAACCATTTGTTGGCACAGGGGCAGACCCACGGTTCAACTCTAACATCACACTAACAAAACCCTAACTACCGACCCTTTCGACAACACCTGCAAAGTAGGGGAAGTCTCACCCGAGGTAGAAGCAGGGGGGGTTATAGGACACAGGTGTCTGTAACCACGCTGGGACACAGATCTATGATAATGACACTTCACACGATATTCTATTAACACTTAGGATTAACATGTATTAGTTCATTAACATCACAGAGCATACCCCAAGTATAGATCAACGCAGTAACAATAAAGATTAAGCACATCAACTCCTTAGCCTATAGCACTGAGCTAGATCTAACATTCAATTATCTTTAACACAAGTAAAGCACTAAGCATCAACAAATCTATCTATCATACATAATGTTCAAAGAACTGATCATATTCATAACATAAACAATACAACACAAAGCAAACCAAAGACACAAGATATACGTGGTTCACCCCAGTGTGGGGCTAGATCCACCAACTGTTTCATCTTCTTTATTATTCTTCAATCTCTTACATTCAATGACTCCTGTGCACTAAGCCATAGAGTTGAGCTTCGCATGGGACAAGAGATCTGCACACTGAGCACCAAATCCTTCTTCCAAACTAGGTCAATTCCAACTCCCTATCAAGCACAGAGCCTTAACACACATACATTCCTTTGCACAAATCTCATCACATTACTTGTACTTATCTCCCAAAAACCCTTCGCTACTTATACCATACATTCTTACATATTTATACTTTCACAAACCCTTACAATAGGCCTAATCATGGGAAAAAACCCCATGGGCCGACATCCCATAACCCATTACAAAAACCCTAGAGGACCCCTTATTGGGTCCACATAGCCCGCAAAATAAGTGATATACGCGATGTTAGCTCTGCCTGGGAACTCCTTTCTCGACCAATGTGTCGAAGTCCAAAAGGTGGTCCAAAACTGACAAAGGTTTCCTCAAAACTTGGTCGAGGGCCAACACTTGAAACCCTAGGGGTAAGAAACATAAGGTGCTTCTTTCTTGCTCCTTGTTTTGCTAAATTTTTCCTAAGAGGATCTTGTCTAGAAAAAATTCTAGAGTCCTAAAGTCCTATCACTTTAGAATCTTTGTCTATTTATAATTGCATTAAATATATTTCAAGAGTCTAAGGATAGGAGAAATCTCTAGGGCCTAGAAGTACCTACACCCTAGTTGAATCTTCTCTTTGAAGCTTGGTGCTTGAGAACTTAAGGTGCTACTTCTCAATATTCCATCCTTTTATATCTTAGACAATTATAATCATTGTCATTTCTCTAAGTTAATGTGCTAATATAATTTACTACATAAGCCCTAAAAGTCACTAGTTCTCACTTCTCTCTTGTTGAAGGATTGATCAAACACTCAAACATTATTCTCCTAAGATTTTACTAACTATATCTAACCTTATTTTACCCTATATTACTAATCTACTTGTTGTTGTTTCAAAACATTTCTACAACCATACTAACTACTGCAATTTTCTGCATACACTAATCTAACTCATAGCTAACTTACTTAGAACTTGCTTGTGACAATTGTTAAAGAATCTACTTGATATATGCTCAATTTTCACTGTCTTTTCTAGCAATTTTGAGCACTAATTCTTGTGGCCGTTACAATTCACTTTTGGTTGTTATAAATTGTCATTTAACTGTAATTTTGCTTCATCCATCATATAATTGCATTGTCTATCGTCGTTAGAGGCTTTACTATCATTTATATATATGAAATTTCCATATATATGCTATGGTGTTCTTGTTTCGAGAATGTACAAAAATTGCACTTCTTTGCCTCAAATTTTTGAGATGTAGACTTTGTTGACTTTGGTGACCAGTTAGAGGGGGGTATTTCTTAACAAAACCTTAGTCTTCCTATCCCTTTAGGCCACTGGGGACACCTCCCTTGGGGTAGAATTTCTTCTACTCTTAAAAGTGGGAATTTCCTATTGAGGTGACAATGATAGGATATCTTGATTGTTACACCAATTTCCTTTACTTTTCTTAGGCTCTGGACAAGTATATATTGCGCAATAACACCCACTACACAACCTAAACAAACATGGGTGCATTAATGAGTCATTGACTATTATTTTTTGCATTTATGAAGGGTTACACATAAATCAAATGATTTTATATATGTCATGCATAGAAAGAGGGGAATAATGTGTGTTCCCTAGAAATTGGTCAAATTATGGATTGAATCAACTAAGAAACTAACAACTAGGCTTCTCAAAGGAATGTCAAGGGAAGCCTAGGGTTTGAAGAACCTAACTTGTAACAACCCATGATAAGATATTGGTAGGTGCATGTACTTCATATTCTAAATATATATGAAGTGTTTGGGTTGTCCAAATGTTGTGTACTTGCATAATTAAATTTTAGCTTATGTCATCTTCGTAATTGATTAATTCTAGTACTAGTTATGGAGGTTAATTTGACTTAACATTGAGCTGATATTGTTAAGTGATTTACAAATATGTAGAAGATAAATGCGAAAATATGTTTCTATAATAAAGTATTGTAATATGTCATTTTTTAGGTCACAATCTTTTCAAGTGACCACTATTTGAGGGTAGATTGTCATTGGATTTAGATGGACATAATTCAAGAGGTAGTCCATATTGTTGGTTGTGAGTTAGAATATGGATACCCACAAAATTCATGCAAATAATTCAGAAGGAATGATCTATCAATGATGTAGAGATACATGGTTGATTAGCGAGCAATTCTACATGAGAACCATTAATTGCTTATGGATTTATCACTTAGCTATCTTTTCCACCATAATATATTTGTTAGTGTGTAGAGAAAGTATTTATAATCACTTTAGAAAAAAATTCAAGGGATTAATACACATAAAATTCATACACTTTGAAATTCATATATTCATCAACACAAAATGCAGAACCAATGAGATTCATAAAAAAACATGCCATGAAATGTGTGTGTGTGTGTGTATTCAACATCATCGAAATTGTACATTTTTTACAAAATGGCACCTTGTTCCCAATATACAAAGCAACAACAAGTTCCCTAACATAAAAATCATCCATATGGTGGCCTAGATACAAAATGTTAATAGTTGGTCAATCATTGACCACTACCACCCTCACCACCCTCAGGAGCATCCTGAAAATCTATCTTTCTTCTCTTTCTTGAGGAAGCACCTCGAGCAGTTCTAGGCCTGTGTGTGATTCGACGCTCTAGAGACTACACAAAGACAAAACATTGTTATAATATTGTTTCCTCAATGGATTAATAGACATACAAAATGATACTTTGTAATTTAACCAAAGACAACTCGTTGTATATGATATTGTCAATCATGAGGGTGTTACCCTCCTCCACAACCCCAATCTCTCTGCGATTCCACCGTGCGTTAGTTACAAGGATCAAGTCAAGAAAATTAAACAAATATGTGTAAAATCAAATCCATGATACAAAAACAATTATCATCAACACATTATCTCACTGTGAATATCTCGAGCCTCGATGGAGATTCGCTGGAAAATGGAGAAATAGGTTGTACAACCTGCTCCGAGGAAACCTCTACTGTGCCAACCTCGGTGGATGGGGCCGATGGAAATGGTGGTGGGCGTGGGTGGCATACATGTGCATCCACTGTAGATGGATGTGATGGAAGAGGTGGTGTGGATGGGTGGCCTACGTGTGAATCCAATGAGGATGTATGCAATAAGATAGATGTTGGGGGTGAGATGTGATAGACCCCCACAGGCTATACAAGTGATCGCAACTCCCTAGGCTTGGATAAGGGTAATACGGAAGCAAGGCCCAGGTGCCTAGGGAGTGCAGTAGTACTATATCTAGCAAATATTTCCGTATCCTGCATACATATTAATAATATTGAACTATTAGTACCAAATAGTAAAATTAAAAAACATAAACACAGAAAAATTGAGAATTAAATGATATTTAACTCTACACATGGTACTTGTGATGCAAGTAACTTGTCCATCCCAGATGGACATTCCCTAGCATTGCCTAGTCCCAAATCATGTAGAAACACAAGAACATTAAAAATTTGAGGATGCCATAAAGTAAATAAATGACTATGGTGAATTTATCAAATGTGTCACATACCTGTGTGTGGGGTGCACCCAATGAGAAGGTTGCCTCTACTACTACATCAGTGGTGGGGATAGGCATTGATACATCCTTTGGCTTAGAGGATCTACTGGTCAGACGTAACAACTACAAAACAAAATACAATAATAAATCTATCTAAATACACACAATACAAAATAAAATATTACGATGAAGAACATAGAGAGGGCTAAGATACTAACCTCCTCCATGAAGCTATGTTGTCCATTGGGCTCTATAGGGCCATAACATGTCTCCCCATAGATCATGCATCTGTGAAGTTCACATGGATGACTAATATTTCCATGTTCCCTCTCCTCACTGTACTTTGTTGTGCATGCTAAAGATTCAACCCCTCTATCAATGTCACTGACAAGCATCTCTTGCCGAGATAGTGCAACAAAGATACTATGTTGCACTAGGCTATGATTCAATGTTGAAATGTCTAGTTGTACCTATTGCAAGCTCTTTGCAATAGGAGGATGTTGGGTAGAGGGTTTGGGCCTTCACCTGGGGGGATGGGGACCTAATATGGGATCGCACCTGGCATGTTCTCCATCTTGTGTGGACCCTCGACCCACCCCCTAGAAGTCACCCATGTCAAATTAGTTGACATGCCTACCCAAAATAAAATCAGCCCATAATTTTCTCAGAAAATATAAGGGCACCTCCATGTTATTGTAGGGATGTTTATCAAATACCATATACCACTTATCCATCCAGTTTAGACTAATTTGGGGATGGATGCACCAGTCAATGGAGATGTGTTTCTTGGTCAATGGTAGTTCTTGTCCATTTCTAGGATCCCTAAAAATAGTCAATATTTGTTGTTTTGAAATGCCAAAGTCTCTAACTTGGTTTCTGTCCAAACCAGTGTTATAGTACTCATACATTCTTGCTCTATAATAAAAAATAGAGGTCAATTTCCCTTGGGCACTTGCAACAAAATTCACAATGATGTCCAAAGAAGTGGCCACAGAGACTTTGCTAGGCTCTCTAGTGCTCCTTAATTATTCCTCAAGGGTTATTAATATGACCAACCCCTCATCAATTTGACTGTTTACATTGGGTGGTTGTGGTGGCTTGGGGTTTTTCTCTTCTTGGTTTTCTTCTTATCGGTTTACATTGTCTCCTCGTTCGATTTTATTATATATGTTGCAATTTATTAAGCCATCGCATGTAAATTAGGTTGGTTTTTCAATTAAAATAGAAAACTACAAATTTCTTTAATTTAGATTCTTGGGAGCAAACGACTAAATTGGAAATAACTAAATTGAGAGAAAAATAAAAGAAATCAAACATACATGACTAGAGTGGGACACAGTGGCAAGATCCTCACCTTGTTGCTCCTCTCTAGCTCCTCTCTATTTGCTCAATGAGAGTAAAAACACAAGAACGATTTGTGCAAATGATCACAAATCGCGCTCACGACCCTTTAATTTTTTTTTATCAGAGTAACGTGTGTGTATTCCTAGGAACACACACGTGTTCCTAGGAACACACATACATTCCTAGGAACGCGCACATGTTCCTAGGAATTCACACACGTTCTTAAGAATGCATGTGCATTCCTGCCACTAAACCTACGTTGCACACTCAGTGGAGGTTCAGGCACTTCCAAACCTACAGGGTTAGGAATACATGTACATTCCTGAGAATGCACACACATTTCTGCGAGTGTGCATTCCTGCTAAACCCATTGCCACTTTTTTGGCCACCAACTTCATGCACTCACCAATAAGATATCCCAAGGTACTATAAAAGTTTGTTTCCATGGATTAGGATACCCCCTATGGCTTCAAGGAGCTTACCTGTTATCCCCATTTTGTGGGATAACTAAGGAGATCATGTCTCGAGGCCCTCGGGTTGCATACATGGAGTGTCGAAAGACTACATGACCAATAGTATCCACTTAGACAGATGGAGACCCTTCTCACCACCACAGAGGTCAGGATTTTCAGATAGCATCCACCACATCATTTGACTTCTATGAGGCACCGAGCCTTGCTCCATGAGGTACAAGTCAGGTATTATGGTGAGCGTCATTTCAATATTTTAGGAATTTTGAGTATGTTGTATCTTAGATTGCTTTAGATTTCATGAAATATGCTTGGACATTATGCCTTTTGCCCCATTTCACCTTGGTGGTTGACATTGTGCCCTAGTAAGTGGTCTTTCTCAGGAATGGGTTTGCTACTGGGTACTCCCTTGAAGAGCCATCGTACCATTCTCGACCATACTTACCATTTTCCATCACCTAAAACCCCCCATTTCCTTGTTTCTAGGGATTTTAGGGTGTATTAAACCAAGAAGGGGTTGTCCCTCATTCCATGGGAAGAATGGGATGAAGGCCTAGAGGGATTGTTGTTGGCTAAAAAGATAAAATCATATATATAGATCTTCTAGATGCTTCATCCAATGATCCCCCGAGAAATCAATGAAATGCTTCTCTGTAAGAAAAGGGGGACCCACAAGAATAAATTATAGTGAATGCTTAGGGGGTTAGTTAGAGGATAGGAGGTATCATCACAAGCTGACCTATAATGGTCATGGGTATCTAGCAGTATGACATTACCATCATCTAGTCACCAAGCCAAGGTAGTGGCTCTTAGTTGCACAACTGAGAGAAAGGGGGTCTCATCATAAGCCAACATTCTCATTTCTATGAGGTATTTGTGAGTGACACTGTCATTATCTAGACACCATGCCAGGACAATGGCCTTCAACTCATTTCCTAAAACATGCAAGAAACAAATAATGGCAAGAGGATGGGATTGGAAAAAGTGCATTGCAAACAAAGGTGTCACACACCCTCGCACCTGTGAATGAGACACTACAACCCCTTATATGTCATGAACCCCATGCCTAATGAGTATTGATCCATAACCACTTCATCTAATTCACATGGCTTAGAAAGGGATATCTTGGGAAACACTCCTTGACCTAGGGAAAGATCTACCCAATAGGACACCTCGTCAACCCTCCCATATCCAAGCTTGGAAAGTTGCATAATGTATTTGAGCACTTACTTGTTTGACTAGGTAATATTTGATGCACATGCTTAGGTGGATCATTTATTGATTTGATTTACTCATATGACTTGAGATACTTGGAGGGTGTGCTTATTTATCTTTCTAGGACCTAGTTGGTGGACAGTTTTGGAAGAGCAAGCTTAGCTTGGGCTTCCATGGGGCTTGAAGCCCAAAGGTTGGATGCCAAGAACCCACATGTCGAATGATAGAGATGAAAATTTGGAGGCATAGAAGACATCATGGATGACATGACCTAGCCCTTACATGCCAAACATTTTTCCTAGGAGAGGCAAAACACCACTTTTAGAAGCTTGACATCACCTAGAGGGATAGGGTTTGGTGGTGAAGGTGTTGCTTGATGACATTTGGCATGTTTTCAAGGAAGGAAGGTTAAATACCATTAAGAGAAGACTTGGATGAGTGACAAGTGGACTTTGGAGTCATATCCATGCATCTACTACCCCAACGACTTTTTCAAATTTCCAAAACGTCCCCTAAAGGGGTGACACTACCTTATGCTAGGGTTTCTTTTGTGTAAAAGTGAATTTTAAGTGAATTGTTTAATATTATTTTGTTGCAATAGGTAAGATAAGGGTTGTGGACCCCTTATCCTATGTTTTACCCTTGCTAATATGGATAAACTATGACAATGACATTTTGTATAAATAGAGATCATAAGATCTCATTTTGAATCATAACTCTCCCATTGTGAGAAGTAGAGGACTGGAATTTCCGCTACTCTTGAGGGGTTTTGTTATCTTGTTCTATGATATGGTGTCTCTTTGGTTGTGCAGTTGATGATGATGATGCTGTATCTCTTGGAGGTCATTCTTTTTCTATTGTGGTGGTTTATCTTGGCATCTTATGGTTTATCTTATTGCTATTGGATTGGTAAGGATTTTTACTTGTTCCTATCATTTGTAATTCAAGCTCAAGGTTGATTTTGCTAAAGCTAGGTAGGGATTATAAGTGCATACACCCATACTTTAGATCCATCATAATTTTAAGCATATAATTCTTGTTTGCAAGGGTTTGCTAAGGAAGTATAAGGGCATACACCCCTTAGTTTTAAACCCTAGCTAAGGCTACTTGCCTTGGGGAATAAGAGGATTTATACCCACAAGGAGGTAGTAGCTATATCTCTTTATTTTGACCCCATTAACCCATAATAAAATGCACTAATTGTTGCATTGGAGAAATAAAATGTTGCATTGGTAAACGTGAAAGTTTCAAGTTTTAAATTTCTCTCACTTGGAAGTTGTTCCTTAATCCTTAGGCTTTCTTGCCTCATTGAAGAGTCTCCTTTCATCCACTAAAACTTGTTGTTGTTAAAAAACTAACCTACATCCATTTGGGTTGCATAAAACTAACTCTCTAACCCTAGATAACTCCTACACTAACCCTAGGAATTGGCTACAACTTTTCCCTAACAAACTACTAACCCTAGCACACTTTTTGAGCTAGTTAGAAGTGATTTTCATTGGCTGATTTTCCAGTTATAAATCTTGGTTTTCTACAGACATGCGGCTGATAAATATCACTGCAATAAGTTTTTTTTTCAGCCTTTCTTTTGTTCTTAAGTATTGCTTTATCATTGTTGAGTTAAGCTAGCTTTCACTAGTTTGTCTCTTGCTTATTCAATTATACTTTTTAGAACTTATTTTGCAGCCTTTATTATCTCCTATATGTTGATATATATCATTGAATTTTGCGGAAATTAGGGACAACAAGCTTAAATTTCTTGTCCAACTAACATATTATATCATATACTTGGTTTTATTTGTGTCTCGGGCAGGCATTCACACCTCGATAGGTTACTCAAATCATTGGAAACCTTAAGCAACCCTCTAGACTCATCTCCAAGTTCCCTTTTCCATCTATAAACTTGACCTTTAGGGGATTCCATCTATACATACCATTTTCCATCTCATTTTCACGTAGGGTCACCGAGATTCCCCCCTTGAGGTGACTACCTCACCTCTAAAGTGACAGGAAAAACTGCCTAAGGTGACCGTGGGTAGGTTCTCTCTAATTTGTCTCCAATTGGTGGTTGGGTCAGGATTTTCTCAACCTATAACTTGTGTGATAACATGGACTAAAGTGAAGGGGAAATAATACTAATGTGAGAGTTGTGTGTTTCCCATGTTATGATTATCCTCATTAGCAACTCTACAAAGGATGCTAGTTTGGGTGGTAACAACGCATATCCAAACTCTTATAGCGGGGTCCAACCATCTAGTTTTAGTTGAATCACATTTATCAAAAACTTCTTTGGATCCACTTACATATAAATTTAGCCATAGGTAAACATACTTTCTTTTGGTTCACCCCAATTGATTTATCAACCTAGCTTATCCCCTGTTATGACCCAAGGGGGGAATATATGGGGTTAAATGTATATGATATGAACCCAAAGAAGGGCATATATGGGGATAAATGTATATGTAATGTGTATATGTATATGTAATAGGGTCAGCCTAATAGTAAAGAGGCCTTATGTGTAGTGTGTGAATAAGTATATATAGAGATCATGTATTCATTATTGAGAACATGTGAATTGTGAGGTATGAATGTATTTGGATATTTGGAGGAGATTCTCCTATTCTTTAAGAAGTAATTGTGTAACTTATCTCTCTTATCTCTCTTGGATTTGTGCTCCATGCTCACATTGGTGTAGATGGTGTGTACTTCTGATTTATTTTGGTATCTTAAGCATTTGGTTCATAACATTCTCGAGGCATTTGGATACTCCATTGACACTGGTCCATCTAACTACATATTGAGGTGTGTGTTTTGGAAGTGACTTGTATTGTAAGATATCCCAAGGTACAAATTAGGATACCCCTTTGTGGCTTCAAGGAGCTAGCATAAAGTGAAGGGGAAATGGTTCTAAGGTGATAGTGGTGTGTTTCTTGTGTTGTGTTTATCCCCATTATCACCTTTACAAAGGATGCTAGTTTAGGCGGTAACAACTCATATCCAAACTCTTATAGGGGGGTATAGCCATCTAGATTTAGTTAATCACCTTTATAAGCCACTTCTTTGGATCCACTTGCACACAAATTTAGGCATAGGTAAACATACTTCCTTTTGGTTTAGCCCAATTGATTTATTAAACTAGCTTGGCCCCAATGGGTATCTTGACCCATATAAGAGCTACTGCGATTTCCTTTTCTAGCTAAAATTATAAGGAGGTATTAGTGGGTCAAATAAATACCCTGAGATCCCATGAAGTATGAACCATAGTGAAAGATAATTTTTCTATGCTCCCTGTTTTAGGATAAAAAAAACAAAATATCCATGGCCACAAGAAAATAGATTTACCTAACCCTTGATCTTGGAAACTGCTATTGCTCTAGTATCCACATCTCCATGGTATTTGTGTTGGGCTAAAGGCCTGTAAAATTATCGATCATATCCTTTTTAAATATAACGAGTTCTTTCTTTTTTGGATCTACTGACTTGAAACCATCTTAGGGATGGAATCCATTCACTTGATGAATCAATCATATGCAGGTCATGTTCTTTTGGTGAGATTTTTACCAATGGGGTCTACCTGAGAAGGAGTTACTTCCATGGACTATTTTTGGTTTACTTTTTCAAGCATGTATAAGTTGTAGAGGGGACGCTTGATTCAAAGTCCAATATACTGAGTTTTTTCTTGCTTCTTCGAGGATGATTTTTTTGGGTGATTCATGCATGGTAGAAACCAATTAACAATTCAAAGAAGGACAACCCAATATGCACATATATAGATTCTTCAAAGTATTTTTAAGTCTTTAGCCATGGAAACAATGATCTATTCTGAGTGGCTAAGGTAAACCCTAACTATGAGATTTACTCTCTCTTCTCATCACTTATGCTTTTGACAAGTTAGTTTTTAAATTTTATAACATTAATAACATAATATTTTCATTTTAATGTTTTAATAATATTTTTTTTTTTCTTTTGCCATATAATAATATGTAAATAAGACCGTGTTTTATAAAAAATATATTGAACCACTTTTTGAGTGTAATATTATCATTATATAATAAACATCTCATTTCACACATACACATGCTGCATTCACATTGAGGATTTGCATTATATATATACCTATGGAAGTGTGCATTTTTCCTCCACAATATGAAGGGAAATCATTATGCTTGGATGTATAGAATACATATGTATAGAATACATAACAAGTTGTATTTTAAATTTTCAAAGGATACTTTTAATGCCCACTTCAATGGTTTACAACTTATAGATTTTTTTTTTGAGGAATTCATAGGAGAGTGACATGACTCTAACAAGTTTTTTTTTTTTTTTTTTTAGGAATTCATAGGAGAGTGACATGATTCTAACCAGAAAAAGAAAAAAGGTGAGTTTAGTACAAATTTTGGTTAAAGAAATAGTTTTAAAAATTATTTTGATTGTATGTTCTATGATATTACTCATTTAGTGCAACTTTGGGAGCATTGATAAGAAATAATTTATGTTAGAACAACATTACAATTTTTGTCAAGCATTAAAATTAGTGATTCTGAAATACTATTAATATAAATAATCATTCTTTTTCCTATGACTAGCCATTGTAATGTAAGTATTGGAATTTGAAAAGCTCATAATACAATTTTTTAATCAATTAGCAAATTTTACAAGTTTGAGAAAATCTAATTTCATGTAAACACATAAATGATTTATTTTCAAGATGGATTTTATTCTTGAGAAATTTATGGATATTCTCCTTCGGTAACAAACTAGATAGGTGAAGACACATGTTTTCTTTTATGAACTTGAACATTTTATGATTTTTCAAAAGAAAGGAATGTGGATATAGAACTCTCATTGATTTTTATCCATCAAAATTATCTTAGGAAAATTTGGAGAACGTAGTGACATAAGTTCTTCAATAAACAACATCCATATGGATGGATGAACGAAATCTTCACACTATCATAATTATAATTTGCAAGATTTTCAAAACCCAAAAATAAATAATAAAAATTGCAAACTTTATAAATATAAATATTTTTTTTTTAATATTTTACAAGATTTTATAGATATATTCTATATAAATATATTCAATTGAATTCTTTTAATGTATATATATTTTATATTTTGTAATTTTTTTTTTTTTTCTCACATATATTCTATTTAGATATATTCACATTCTTCTCATTATATAGATATATTCTATATAAATATATTCAATTGAATTCTTTTAATGTATATATATTTTATATTTGTNGGAGAACGTAGTGACATAAGTTCTTCAATAAACAACATCCATATGGATGGATGAACGAAATCTTCACACTATCATAATTATAATTTGCAAGATTTTCAAAACCCAAAAATAAATAATAAAAATTGCAAACTTTATAAATATAATTTTTTTTTTTTTTATAATTTACAAGATTTTATAGATATATTCTATATAAATATATTCAATTGAATTCTTTTAATGTATATATATTTTATATTTTGTAATTTTTTTTTTTTCTCACATATATTCTATTTAGATATA
>SNQJ01S0005942.1:173640-223256 GCA_010110895.2 Picea sitchensis | reverse complement strand
AATAATGAATTTTTTTTCCTTACAGCTTCATTATATATTTTTTCTTTTACATATCTATTAGTATGATTTTTTTTGATATATCTATTCCTTATATATCTATATTGGTGTTCCTTTCATATTCATCTTTCTTTTTTTCCCTTTTTATTTATATATTTATTATCACTTCAATTACAATAATATAATTTCTTTATTTAAATGTTTTTACTTTTTCTAAACACTAGGATACAATAATGAATTTTTTTTCCTTACAACTTCATTATATATTTTTTCTTTTACATATCTATTATTATGATTTCTTTTGATATATATATTCCTTATATATCTATATTAGTGTTTCTTTCATATTCATCTTTCTTTTTTTCCCTTTTTCTTTATACATTTATTATAGCTTCAATTACAATAACATAATTTCTTTATTTAAATGTTTTTACTTTTTCTAGACACTAAGACACAAGAATCAAATTTTTTTCCTTACAACTTCATTATATATTTTTCTATCACATATCTATTATTATGATTTCTTTTGATATATATATTCTTTATATATCTATATTTGTATTCCTTTCATATTCATCTTTCTTTATATATTTATTATCACTTCAATTACAATAATAAAATTTATTTATTTAAATGTTTTTATTTTTTCTAGACACTAGGACACAATAATGATTTTTTTTCCTTACAACTTCATTATATATTTTTTCTTCTATATATCTATTAATATGATTTCTTTTGATATATATATTCTTTATATATCTATATTAACGTTCCTTTCATATTCATCTTTCCTTTTTTTTTCTACATTTATTATCACTTCAATTACAATAATAGAATTTCTTTATTTAAATGTTTTTATTTTTTCTAGACACTAAGACACAATAATGAAATTTTTTTCTTTACAACTTCATTATATATTTTTTCTTTTACATATCTATTAGTATGATTTCTTTTGATATATATATTCTTTATATATCTATATTTGTGTTCCTTTCACATTCATCTTTCTTTTTTTTCCTTTTTCTTTATACATTTATTATCACTTCAATTACAATAATAAAATTTCTTTATTTAAATGTTTTTACTCATTTCAATTACAATAATACAATTTCTTTATTTAAATGTTTTACTTTTTGTAAAACACAATAATGAAACTTCTTTATTTAAATGTTTTTACTTTAGAGAATTTTGAATTTTAATGCTTTCACTATTTTCCCTACCATTAGATACCTCTTAAGAACCACTTTATTATCAATATGACCAACATTTATCCCTCCAAAAAATAAAACAAACTCATATTAATGATACTTTTTACTCAAAAAAATCATTACACTACACTACAAGAAATATGGGATGGGTGAATTTGCAGAATCTACATATAAGTTGTAAGCTTAGCTTTGCAAAGTGAAAAGGTTAATATTCCTCTAGTACATTGGTTGGCTCACTACTCAGCATGATTAAGTTCGTTAGTTCCCATCAATCTGTAAATTACACGCAACCAACATCTCTTTCCTTATCATTACAAGGATTATGCTTATTCTCCCATAAACTTTTGTTTTAGCTCTCAGCTTCGCATAAACTTTTTTGTTTACTTGAGTTCTGTTCATTCTGTTTTAGCTCTCAGTTTCGCATAAACTTTTTTGTTTACTTGAGTTCTGTTCATTCTGCTCAATCTCCCAAGTTTCTCTTTTACGTTGAGATTCGCATAAACTTGTGTTTTTGTTCGCACAATCGCCGTGCCTATATGAATTAATGCTTGTTAAGTTGTTGCTATTTAGCTTATCATCCACGCCAAATTCACCTCCCTCGCTCTCCATCACAGCCTCTCTTCAGCTGCTCTGCAGTCTCCGCCGCCGATCTCATTATCTTTCTCTGCGCTGTTTTTTCACAATAACAAGAAAGCCATGGCAATCGTCACCAGGGTAGCAGGCAACGCCATTATCAACCCAGTCGTCCAGCTGATGAATGATGTTATTAAGAAGGAGGATAACCGTCAGATTCTGCAAATTGACTTGAAGCGTATGGAGATCCTTCTACAAGATATTGGCCTCCTCTTCCGAGATCAACAGAAAACGCCCCCAGAGATCGTGAAGATTTGGTTGCAATTGCTGCAAAATTCTCTCGCAGAGGCAAAACGCCTACTCGATCGCTCGGGATCGCGCCAAAGCTGTCTTGACTGTGTCATGCGCAATCCCAGGAGACTCTCCAAAGAAATAAGAGAATGGAACGCATTTTTTGATCATCTCTATCATGGCTTTCAAAGGGATTTGTCAATATTGGTGACTTCTCCGGAGTTTGTTTCATCCAAACCGTTGTATAAAGACGCATTACTTCAAGACGTAGGTGCCTCTGGGTTTGTAGGTTCGGGGATTATAGATGCTCAAGCACAAGTGGAGAATTGGCTTAAGGATGGCGACAGAGTTCACCTGATTGGTGTTTATGGCAATCCCGGCGTTGGCAAAACGTCTCTCCTCAAAATGCTCTACAACAAATATAAAAAGGTCAGTAACGTTGAAGTGATTTGGGTCACAGTTCCTCGGGACTGTAAAACGTTGGACATGAAGGGTCTTCTTGCTCAGAGGAACAAAACAGGTTTTCTTCTGGTATTGGATGACTTGTGGAGTCCGGACAATCTGCAAGAACTTGCCATGCTATTTAGGGATGATGAACACAGTAAAGTCCTTTTCTCTACTCGCAGGAAGGATCTGATTGGAGAAATGGGCGCAGAAGAGTCCATTGAAATACATCTCCTCTCTAGAGATGAAGGCTGGATGCTCTTTCGCAGAGTGGCTTTCAAAAACAACCAAGTTTCTATGGATATACAAGAGCGTGCCAGGAGATTTGCGGACCAGTGCAATGGTGTGCCTTTGGCCATAAACATGGTCGCAGCAATGCTTGGCCAAACTAGAGTAGATGAATGGGATATTTGTTTCTCTTTGATGAAAAAAGTAGATCCATCTTTCCCAGCGACTCATTCTGGCCTTGATGCCTTAAAGGAGATTCCTAGCCTGTATATAGGGATGCTATCAAGGGTGTTTGAGTAACAATTTTATGGTTTAAGATGACTATTGAGCTTAAATTTATGGTAATTTATGTTTGGAATCCATTGAATTAGGGCCATGTGGGCTTGGTTTTGAAATGAGTTCTTATCGTTTTTGTTTAAGTTGGATAGAGTATTCTTAAAGATGGTTTTTTAATATGTTGTAAATTCATTTTTGGTGAGTTGAATTGAGCATTTCTCAACCAGATTTTATTCATTATGTGTGTTTCCTTGTTTGGTGTTTTGGGGCCCCATTGTTGAGATTAAGGTACTAATAGTCACCTATAATGAAGGTACAACACAACACAACTTGATTGGTTGTAGATACATATGCCATAGAAATTCAATGTAGTAAATGAATGTTTATATTTCCCTTAATTTGTCTTCTTTTGTGATTTGTTTTGTAAGATGGACGTGTGTAACAAAGGTTCCTTGAATCACAATTTTTGGCATATAGTAAAAATAACCAATCACAATGGATGTATATTGAAGAGAGTAATGTTGATGATAACTCATCCAATGCATTGGACAAGTGCCGTACATTTTGTCTCTTCCAGCCCACTCTAAGATTCATCAAATATTTCATGTGTCTTGTTTGAAGAAGGTCATGGGATCAAATTGCAAGGTGCAAACAAGCTTACTAGAACTTGATGAAGAAGGTTTCATTTGGTTCCATTCCTAAGCAGTATTGGATACCAAAGAGCATCAATTGCAACAATGCACAGTTCAGGAAGTACCAATCCAATGGACATATATGCAGCCAAAAGATGCCACATGAGAACCAATAGCAATTTTGCAACAATTTCCTCACCTTTAGTCTTGAGGGCAATGCTGCTTTTGAAGGGGGAGGGTATGTTAGGGTTATACCCTAACCTCCCTACTTTAGGCTACCTTGGAGATAGCCAATTGATGTATGCAATTATTCTCTTTGAATAAGGCTCATTAGATAGTAGTGGATAGCTATTTAATGTAAAATGGTCCTCTTTATTATATCAGGCCCATTAGGTAGTTGGTACTCATTAATGATGGGACCACAAGTACATCTGTTTAAAGAGCTAGGAGGCTATGGAATGTTTTGTCGAGTATTATTGTACTTGAAGTTTTTCTTAGTGAAAGGCCACCCCAGGTTAAGAGGCAAGTAAACATTTTTTTCTTTCTTTTGATACAAGGGTATATTTTGCATATTTAATGGTATTTGTCTCTTGTATCTAGTTTTTCACATTAATATTCTTTGTATAAAATCAAAAATAGAGAAAAAAAGTTGTTTTTCTTTTTCTTTTTTCAGGTAGACTAATGAAAATCTAACCTTGAGCATATAAAGTTTCAAATCTTACACCATCACCTCATGGACAAACTTCCACCTGCCATGCAACACCTTGGTTACTTTTTATGACTTTCGTGAAGCATGAAAAATTTTAGGGGGAGAAATTAAGTGGTTTGGAATTTTGGTTGGGAAAATTATTTCCATAAAGGGATTTGACTATACATAGCCCTAAAATTATTTTTAAAAAATTAAATGTAAAACACTTAGCCCAGGGAGGGGAGAGCAGGAAAATCCATTTTTCCTTGTATAATTTGAACCAAATCCTTCGATTTGCCCCGATTTTCTGTTAATGGAAGTTGTTTGGAGGTATTTCGCCCGATTTTCTGTGAATGACAATCATTCAAAGGAATTTCACCTAATTTTATGGAAATGACAATTATAAATCCTTCTATTTGCCTTGATTTTCTGTTAATGGAAGATATTCAGAGTTATTTTGACCAATTTTCTGTTAATGACAATTATTCAAAGGTATTTCGTCCGATTTTGTGGGAATGAAAATTATCACCTTTAGATTGTGCACACAATATTTTTTTCTCAAGGGGAATCCAACTGGGTCTATTTCCATTCTTCTTTGATAGAAACATATATTGTTCTCTAACCGTTTATCCAAATAGATCGAGTTATATCATATGGGTTAAGTTCATATCCATTATTCATATAGATTGTTGCAACCCCAGTTGGCATTAATTCACTGAATTTCCATATAGACTTTATATATAAACTATATTTATCCTTAGGCCTTTAGTTTGTCTCAGATCTACCAGTTCTAATGGTGCCTTCAAGGAGATTGAACAAGAAGAGGAAAAGAGAGAAGAACACGGAGGTAGAGGTCATTTTAGAAGTTTCCATGGATGAGTCAAATTGATGGCATGAACTGTCCCAGAGGCTCTCTACTATAGGTTCCATAGTTTCGATAAATATGTTTGTTCCCAAAGCATCGTGTATTGTTTGATTTCTCTGTGGAATAGTGTTGGGATTTATATGTAATGATACATAATTTTTTCATATTTAAGACAATTTATCTTAGTTGGTTGTTGTTGGTGATGTTGTTTGATTAAAAAACAAGCATATAATTTCATAGAGAGGTTTTCTTTAATGATTTGAGGCCATTTTGACGCATAAGGGATTGATGGAATTCATGGTTTTTTCCAATCAATAACGGTACAGGGAGTGCATGGAGTTCTTGATGGTTTTACACAACTCAAATCTGGTCAATCTTTCCCATGGAAGTACATGTGTAATAGAATGTTGGCTTCCCTCACTATTGACTAGGTGAATTTCGTGTGGGTCAATGTAGTGATAAGCATCTAGCTTACAAATTGCCCTTGTATTTCAAATCCTTGATTTAGTGTTTGTTCAATATTTCTCCCAAAATTTAACGATGAATATAAGTATTTGTGGCGCAAGAAGTGTGGTGATTAGAGCACATGAGTCGTGTTGTATACTTTTGGTATTTGGGTATATATTTTAGTTGTTGAAGTTCAAATTAATTTGGGATTGAGACCTATGTCAAGTTTTATTTGATGGGCTTATGTAACTCAAATGTTGTCAATCCTCCCCATGAAAATACATGTGTAATAGAATGTTGTCTTCCCTTATTGTTGAATAGTTGATTTTCATGTAGGTTAGGGTAGTGATAAACATCCAACTTACAATTTTCAAATCCCTGATTTAGTTTTTGTTCTAAATTACTCCCAAAATTTAACAATGAATATATGTATTTGTGGTGCAAGAAGTGTGGTGATCAAAACTCATAATTCATGCTGTATATGTTTGGGTACTTGGGTAGACATTCTAGTTGTCGAATTTTCGATTATGAGTTTCAAATATTGAGACCCATGGCATGGTTTGGTTGATGGTCTTATGCAATTGCAATGTGGTCAGGCCTCCCCAGTACATGTGTCTGATTTTTTTTGTTCATCCCAAACATTTTCCTTTCTCATTAGAATTATGGTCATAATGATTTACTTTTTCCAAGCCACCATCTAGATTTCTATCTTTTTTCGGATAAGTTGCCAAAATTTTCTTTTGTGTGTGACCTGCATAGTAGCATGCCGACAAATTTCCTTGTTTACATGTTAGTGTATTTATTATGCTAGATGTTAAACATATCATGCACTGCTGGAAATATTTTCCCTCTCAATGCTAAGATATTTTAAGCTTTTTTCAATCTGGGTGAAAATTAGTGCTTTTTCGAAGTTGCATATCTTCTGGTAACCTAGTTTTTCTAAGAAGGGAGTATTGTGTGCCTCAATCAATGTCATCCCTGGGAACTATTCAGACGACATCATTAAAAATGAATTTGGTCCTTCTCTATGCTCAACTCTTAGGAAAGCAATTCATTTTTGTAATGTACCCGATCACCCTAGTACTTGTTGGAATGGCGGGGATTAATAAATTTCATCAATATCCCTCTGAATTTACCATAACAACCACATTTCTAATACCAGTAATAATACACCCTACAATTGATACCAACAATACTTTTTTTTCTATATGATACACACACATAATTACATTTAAATCAAGCATGTAAAATAACATACACAGCCACACCAACGCCATTATATAATTCACAACATTAAAACATAACATTTAACATAATCACAAAGAATAGACTACTTATATTTTAAAAGACCATTGACTAGTTGCAAACCTCAGACGTGCCTCCCAACTATAGACCTCATTGCTCTAGTTCTCTTAGTAGCAAATAACCCCCAAGTTGGGTCTATGACTCCTCTAGGGTAAGGGCTTACCTAAATCCAGCTACGGTTTGAAGTCCACACAATAGTGAGAAAATCAGTCAAAGGTACTAAAATTTGTAGCAATTCCAACCAGCAAGCTCTTATTCCCCATCAACCTACACAACCCATGGAAGTGGACCCCCTTCTTTGCAATGAAGTCCCCCGGGTTGTCTGACTTCCCTTTCAGGGCTCCAACACATATCATCTAGGAAGTCTCTGAGTATTTTGGCTCCAATAACTCTAGTTGCATCAATGGAGTATACAAGTACCCTCCGGGCCTCCACAATATTCACTCCAGGGATCCAACCTTCCAAAAGGTAACCTAATGAGGATTGTGTGCTAAAACAACACACTTCACTTAGAATTCTTCCCACACATATCTTGGGATTTCCCCAATTCAATTCATAAGGCTAGCAGGTGTAATGTCAATGTGGCAGTGGAAACATGAAGGTCATGGAAAACAATGGTAGAGCAAGGCTAACAACTCAAATTGCATGAACCATGGTGAGAATGATGTGAAGAATGGTAGTTTACACTAAGCCTCCTTAATTTTTTTATGCAAGGTGCCCTTTTGACACATGGCACCTGTGCAACCACATTTCCCCACTTTGGAAAAATGGATAAAAACATGAATATGGTTTAGGGAACTATATCATAATGTATTTTAAGATTACCCCCCTTTACCTTTTTGGACTCGGGATATGACTTTCACTTAGGAAATATCTCTCATGGGTTTATAATTTAGGCTAGGAATAAAGATAATATTTTCCTGGCTTAGCCCCATTTCTAAACCCTTTATCCCCCTCGCTTTTCCCTCTCATGGACTCCTAGGTCCCCATACTCTTTTAGTCCATTGGTCTGCAGTCGTGATGTTATTTTTATTAATATATGCAAGTGTATGCACATTTTACATTACTAAGCTCTTCAATCTTTCAATATATAGGCTCTCCGACCTTTCATATTTACAGGCACTCCGACCTTTCATATTTATAGGAAATCCAACCCAAACATACTAGCTCACTAGCCTAAGTATCATATTTACATATACAATTACAATATGGGGATCAAGTCGGGTATTACATTCCCCTCCCCCTTATTTATGCACTGCCCTCGATGCATCTATATAGACATGTACAATCATATTCTTGAAAACTCTTCAAAAATCACTTGGATCTTCCTGTCCAATATGCACACCCGTTGGACCTAGAGATTTCCCTCATGCTCTACCTTCCTTGCTATTCGGAACCGACATAGTCATCATCATACATATAAGTAAAACACAGGCATAAGATAATTAGTACATGCCATCAACAATCCATGTACATTATTATAAATAGTTCAATTGATATCATTAATTTTAAAAACTCCCTTTTAGTTAGCAGGTGAATTTCTAGAAAATCAAAACCAAGTACTTGTGAACTTTGTGGCACTTGATCGCTAGTTGAGTGGTGAATTTTTTTACCATCATGTTGGGATATCGTCTCCAAGAATGGTTGGTATTTACTTGAATTTGTAGACCAAATTACTAAGAGTTGCAGATAGAAGAACCTACATCTATTGAGAAATACACCTGCAAGGAGGGTCCTTGATTCATCCTTCTTTACTATGTAACAATGTTTTAAGATTCAGACCCAACCTTGGAATCAGTCGATGGTCAACTCAAACTTAGACTCAGACGCAAATTGAATTGAGCCTATAAGCACACTTTTCCACACCTAGATCTGTTTTAAAACAACCATAATATCAACACAAAAAGTGTCTAATTATAGGGAATACTGCTCCAAAAGTGTCACAGACACATCCCTCTCCATTTGGGATAGTGCTTGCCAACCTCAATGGGGTGTCTCTATGTTCTTTTCCTGTTGTATTCACCTGTAAATATGCACAATAAGATCATACAAACAACAAAAAAAGATTTGTTTTATGGTTGCGAATAAACAACCAAAGAGTTTAAATGTTTGTGGAGGAATCCCTACAACGTTAGCTGAAAAAATATGGAAATACAGATAGAATATGCGATATTAAGTAGTTGAAAACACCAAAACAATATTCTAAAACTGCTAAATCATGTGCAAGTAACATCAACAATACTGATGATCCGTGAGGGCTTGATATGAGCACAACAATGGTTCTATTTCTAAAATTTCCAAGCGGTTGTTTGCACCAGAGAGACAAATTAAAATAATTGCACTATGATGATTCATGCACCTAAGAATAGAAGCTAGAATAGAGAGAATGAGATAAAGAAGCAATGGAGTATGTTTTCGTAGAAGAATACCCAACCTTGCACCCATGGAGAAGTATGCATAATATAGGAAAGAGGGTGCATATCCCAATGAAAAGAAATTCCTCAATCCATGCACCTGAGTGGGTCCAAGGGTGAGTGAGGTAGCCATGCTCCTCAACTACTAGGAGTAGTGGCTCCATGTGCTAGTGCCATATAGAGAGAAGTGAGGAGGAACATGAGCTATCCTGAGTGTGACACATGTGAGTTTGGAGATGAGTGGAAGTAAGTCCCAATGTTCAAAGTGTAACCAAGTCTAACTGATGTCTCATTGTGTGAGAAGTCCATGTATGCAATCATAAGTGTGTTGTGTGGGAGAAATGATGGAGGGAAGTGGGAGGCACACTGGTCAAATTAGGAGTCTATAGTCAATGAAGTGGCCACTGAATTTGAGAGAAATGTGCCCCATGTGGGAGTGGAGTGAAGAAATTGAAGTGAACTTGGGGAAAGGGGGAGTGAATTTGAGGAGAGAGGGAGTAAAAGGGAGGTGCCTCAGTCCACTGGAGAGAGTATGAGTCTAATTGCCGACTAAGTGAGAGATAAAGGGAGTGAAGTGGAGAGATAAAATGTAGGCAACTCGGTTCAACTCAACTGGGGCACCTTGTAAGCATTAATCACACGCCACCTCTCCTACAACTCATGCATGTGCTCTCACACTGAAGATATTTTGAGTTTAACTCAAGATGAGGAGAGAGAAGAATGGTAAGTGCCCTCAGTGAAGAGAAAGAATAATGGCAGGTTCCCTCAGTTAACTCAGTATGACACCTCGTAAACTCCTCCATGCACCATTACTACTCCTAACTCAAACATGTGCCCTATTGACTTAGACATGATTCCAATCAACTATGGAAAACTACCAAATCAATGTGTGATCCAAATATGCACCCTAAATTTTCCATGTGTCACTGATATAAGTTGCCATGTGTCATCCTTTGAGTATTCCACATGTCACCTCCCAAGGCTGCCACATGTCACGTCCTAAAACTTCCGAGTGTCAACTCTGCCAAGATACCACATGTCACATTGCATGTCATGTTGCTAAAAATATAAAGTGCTTGCATGTCGATGAAATTAGGCTAATCAAACTCAATTTTCTACAATGAATCTGAATACGTGTTCAGATTTGACATGCAAGCATTGCTAAAAATAGGCATGTCTTGCATGTGGTCCAGAAAGGGCTCACTAGAATCATGAGGTTGCAAGGACTCTGAATATGTAACCAAAACCTCCATGCGGACTTGCAAACTTTGTCTCCTCAAAAGTAGGAGAAATGCTAAAAATAGCCATCTCCATTTTCTCTCATGAAAAAACTTTTGTAGACTCTATCTCTGAAACAAGGAAATCACCACTGAACCATCCTGTACCTGAATTCAAAGGGAAACAATCTTGGCTCAAAACCAAGTTGTATCTAGGAAACTATTTGAATGTTAGCCATATGGAATACATTGGCTCCTAACCCTAAGGATTTCCAAGTGAGACAATCTAGGGGTTAATAATGGCGACTCAAGGGGACAGGATCCCCCTGTGGTATGCCAAGAACCATGAGAATCTTTGGGTCTGCAATCTTGAATGATACTCAATAAAAAAAAGTATGCATGTAGAACAATGTGCCTACATATAGAGAATAAATGATCTGCAATAATTTGTTATCCAAAATGCTTATCTAGTGGGCAATGGAGTCAAATATATATATATATATATATATATATATATGTCCCTTGCTCCCCAGTTGATCGATTGAAAAAGGAGGCTCATCCAACTCTGCTACCTATAACCACCTACTTTGTACACCTCTCTAAGTGGAAAATGAGTCAAAGTTGACACATGGGAGAAACATCACCTGGTCATGCGTCGATAATGTAAACATCTTCCAGGTACAAAGGTACCCACCAATAATGAAAATGGGCCCTAAGGTACGAGCACAACCTGTCAAGGTGAAAGATGAGCTAATGTCGAACCCTGACAAGGATCATTCGATCAAGGCCCAATGATTATCAACCTTGTCAAATGTGAGATGACCACCAATGAGTCTAATGGTCATCAAGGTTCTCCTCTTCTGGATCATCCTTCAAATGATGTGCTGGAGTCAATGAGGGAGGACCTGCTGAAAGGAAAAACAATGTTGTGTTATTTTCCCTCAGTGCGAAGACAAGACATAAGTCATGAAACACAAAATGTATGGAATCATATCCCTATTTCTAGATGAGGGGGATGATTGAATCAAAGCAGTTGAGGAATGACGAAGAGACAAACAGTAGCATGACTCAAGACTCTTCTATGTCTCTTTCATTCTACCCCTCCCAATATGCACGATGCTTTGGAACATGGATCTAACAACCCTCATCCAGACTTACTCTAAGTGCAAATTGAAGATGAAACCATGAAGGTACATGGCATGACATGCAAAATCTGGCCCAAAAGACAAATGCAGACAACTATTTATTAAAAGAGAAAAAGTAGCCTTATGCAAGACACTTATTTATGCAAATAAACATGAATAAAGTTGATTAGAAAAAGAAAAAATCAGTGACTATCTATCTATGATTAGAAAATAAACAACATGCATGAAAAATATGCAGAATGAAAGACTTGAATTGTTGTCCAAAGCATAAAAAACAACAAGATGGAAATCTGAAAATGACGAAATCAGCAAAGGAAAACTAAAACCCAAACCCAAAAATCCATGGGAATTTTTCCTTTTCCTTTTTCTTTTTTGTTTTATTCTTGAGGATTTGAATCTTCACTGGAAATAGTAATTCAATCATTTCCCATTGACTGGCAACCCCTCATGATCCCCATCCAAGTTAGATCATTGGAAAGTGTTAGGCCCCACCGCCATATCAATGTGATAGGGCCCAACCATAAACTATCAAACTTGTCATGGTCCCATGATTTCTCGTTTCTTTTGTCCCATAAAAAAACAATGTCTCCAACTTAGAATGTCGTTCCTTTGGCTTTGCGGTCAAACACCCTTTTTATCCGAGCTTGATATTCTGTGAAATGGGTGAAAGCCACATGTTTTTCTTCCTCCAACTATAATAGTCAGTCGATATGTTGTTGTAAGGCCTCCTAGTCAATAGTACATCATCCCAACAACTTGTAAACTATAAATCTCAAGTTCATAGGTAGAACTACATCCAAGCCATAAACTAGCTCAAATGGGATTTTCCCTGTGGTATGTTTCTTGGTAATCCTATCTGCCCAAAATGAATGCTTGAGACAACTATCCGAAGCTCTCTTGTTGTCGCCAACAATCTTCCTGATGATCTTGATTAGGTTCTTGTTGATGCATTTTATTAATATGTTCCCTTGTGGGTAGTAATTGGTTGATTGAGCCAATGTGATACTCTATCCAGAGCAAAATGAAACCATCTCAATAGACCTGAATACACTAACATTGTCCGTTTCAATTTTGTTGGGCACTCTATACATGGTAATAATGTTGTCTTCTATAAATTTGACAATGTTTGAGATGGAAGAACTCTAAGTGGAACTGCCTCAACCCATCGGGTAAAATAGTATGTGGTCACCAGAATCTAGTTGTGGACACCACTAGAAGTCTATGATAGATGCCCAATGAAATCAATACCCCATTTCTGGAAAGGGGATTGCATTATAATAGGGTCAAAGGGAAAAGAAAGAAGCTTCCGCTTCCCCTCAAATCTCTAGCATGCCTCACATGCGTGTCTGCAAACAATGAAGGCCAAAAATACCTAACACACACGATCTTATATGCAATGGTTCTGTTAGCACTGAGAGTCACCCTTAGACTACTAGAGGATAATACCAATACCCATCAAAATGTTTGTGGAGGTAGGTTTATGAATGGAGGTCAAGTGGACAAAGCTCAGTACGAGAATGTTTTAACATAGAAATTGGACAAACAATGCATATGGAAATGAGGTCCTCATTAACTTCAGTCAGTGGTTTAAGGTTACAGGTGAGCGGAAGGAATACTTAGTGAGAAAGGTGGACAAGTGTGCCATGGGCATCCGACCTTCAAGCAACTTGGTGAAGAAAAACTCAGGCACACGAGCACTCTTGAACTTAAGTTTCAGACACTGAAATATATCACAACAACATAATAATCAAACCTCCATTACTATGCGACTACACAACTCGTCTGGATCCTCCATGCATGAGCATTTCAACATAAAAAGAAACAAGGTAACAAAGAAAATACTAAAACTGGTCACAACAATATTATAATTAAACCTATATTACAATACGACTACAACCCTCATCTGGATCCTCCATGCACGAGTGTTTCAATACAGATTAAACAAGATGATGAAAGAAATTGAATTCTATTAATGCGGAAGTCTCAGGTCTCATACAAAACCAGAGAACAACTCTGTTATCTAAATATTACAAAATAGGGAGCTCTGCTCAACCAATTGACGACCTTAACAAAATCTTAAAATGACCTATTTATAATCGGATCAGTTCACAAATTCTAGGAGCGTGATCTAGCCATTCCATTCAAAGCCTTCACTTGTGCATCCTTCTGTTAGACTGTGTGTGTATCCCTCTATCAGACACAATCTCAGACCAACATGGACCTGTAGGAAAACTCATCCATCGTGGTACCTTGGGATGACAACTCTGTTTCCATGGCCACACCCTCCATGCCTTCTATTTATGGAGTGAGTCGAGGTTTCAACCACCACTCCTTTTTCATTAACTACTTTTTTTTCTCAGGATCACAACGAGGTTTAATTCTTAGGGGGTGACCACATGCTACTCTCAGATTTTTCATTTTATAAGCATGTGATTGTGGGGCCGTCAAAGGCGGTTTGGACCCACACCGCTTTTGAGCCCGCAATCCACAACCTTCTGCCACATAGCTCTTTCTCCATACCATGGTTTCAATTGTGGGACCGCTCAAGAATTTTATCTTTCGAGCATGTTGCGCCTCCGAAATGAAATGTGGCCATTGATCTGGTCATGATCTATGATCTGGGCACACCTACTATTTTATCACCCCCGCCAAAGATTATCCGCCCACCAACTATACAATCCTTCTAACCATGGTTAGATATGGTGTTAATTTTGGCGCTGAACAAGAACACTTCCCGAAGGATGATCTCCTAAAGATGACGTGGCGGCCTGATGTCACTATGCTGACATGTCGTGGATGGAGGGGTGACATGTGTCACTCAAAATTAGGAGGATGACATGCCAAAAAAATTATTGAAATGAGTGTCATGTGTCAGTGCTAGATGGATTCCACGCGTCTAAACTAATGGGTGCCAAGTGTCTTCGACATTGCGGATATGTAGAACTGGTATAAATATCAGAGTAGTGCGGGCTTTGGTGACATGGTGGCCTGAAATGAGTGTTGAAGCTCGGAATTAAACCATAACCATTGATCTAGAGGGGCGGTAGAGATCTGTGGATTTCGAGGGAAAACACTCCAGAGGAACTCGAGAGAGGAAGTTCTGAAACTCCCGAAGCCCGAAGTCCTGAAGTAAATTATGATCGTCTGATTTGGAGGGACATGCGACAGAGATTCATGTGCTCTGGGAGAAAGTACTCCGGAGGAAATCAAGAGCGATGAAGCCGAAACTCACGAAGCCCGAAGTCTCAAAGTAAATTATGACCGTCTAATATGGAGGGACACGCGACAGAGATCTGTGGACTTCGGGGGAAAACAATCTGGAGGAACTCGAGAGAGGAAGTTCTGAAACTCCCGAAGCCCGAAGTCTCGAAGTAAATTATGACCGTCCGATTTGGAGGGACACGCAACACTTGATTTTCAACTCTGGGGCTTCTGCCTGGTTGCTAAACCTCGTGCAACTTTGACATTCCAAATGCACGAGAGCCGCTAATCTGATTTGTATACAGGATCTCCGCTGTCAAAAATTGAACCTGTATGTTTTCTTTTATTTCAAACTTGAAATGGACTGCTTTTGAATGTTGCGTTTGGACGTTTCCTGTGCAACAAAGGACTTGGTCGTCCTGCGATCCTTTGACAACTTTATGTGATAATAGGTTCGAGCAGAAAATTTCCACCACACACTCTGGAGTGTATATCTCTCAAGAACTCTCTAGACTCATCATGGTCTACACACCTCAAAATGACATTGTCATGAATCCTCCATCCCAAACCGCCCCGCATAAAACAACATTTAGCAACCCAAAGTCGTAAAGATCACCTTTGTGTCCTGGTGAATTTAGTCGGACAAGATAAATTCTTTAAATAAAATATGATATCAGAGTACCAATCACATTGTTCTAATGAAATAGACAAATAATTTACCTGACCTTCTTCACTCACATCTTCTAATGCATCCAAATTGGTTCTGCCATCATTTTAGCCAATCCTTGGCCTTTGATAAGTTTGGTTGTCCTTATCTCCAAATCATACTCTTGGGTCTTGGTGATCCATCTTCCCCTGGTTCCACTACATTCCTTTTGGATCAAAACTTCTTTGGACATAGGATGTAGTACATATACTACTACTTTAGCATTCCATAAGTACTCTCTAAAGTAGGCCAATGCTTGAACACCAACGCATTGGATTTTTTTCTTCTTCCATCAAATCATATTTTATTTCTGACCCCTGAAGAGCTCTACTCATGAAAGATATGGGGTTGTTCTATACCTTCATCATTTTTCTGCAAGAGCACAACATCAATAGTGAAATTAGATGAAAATGAGAGTAATTGAAAATCTTTACAGTAATCAAGACTAATGAGTACATGGGAGTGACATAAAGCTTGTTTAATGTCTAAGAAAGCTTGCTTGGCTTTGTCACTCCATTTTAAGTCATGGCCTTTCTTCAANCTTTAAATAAAATATGATATCAGAGTACCAATCACATTGTTCTAATGAAATAGACAAATAATTTACCTGACCTTCTTCACTCACATCTTCTAATGCATCCAAATTGGTTCTGCCATCATTTTAGCCAATCCTTGGCCTTTGATAAGTTTGGTTGTCCTTATCTCCAAATCATACTCTTGGGTCTTGGTGATCCATCTTCCCCTGGTTCCACTACATTCCTTTTGGATCAAAACTTCTTTGGACATAGGATGTAGTACATATACTACTACTTTAGCATTCCATAAGTACTCTCTAAAGTAGGCCAATGCTTGAACACCAACGCATTGGATTTTTTTCTTCTTCCATCAAATCATATTTTATTTCTGACCCCTGAAGAGCTCTACTCATGAAAGATATGGGGTTGTTCTATACCTTCATCATTTTTCTGCAAGAGCACAACATCAATAGTGAAATTAGATGAAAATGAGAGTAATTGAAAATCTTTACAGTAATCAAGACTAATGAGTACATGGGAGTGACATAAAGCTTGTTTAATGTCTAAGAAAGCTTGCTTGGCTTTGTCACTCCATTTTAAGTCATGGCCTTTCTTCAATATGTCTGATATGGGCTTTACAATATCCACGAATTTGGGTATGAACTGCCGCGTGAAATTGATCTTGCCGAAAAAAGATTGAATCCCTTTTTTTCTATGGAGAAGTGGAATCTCTTGTATTCCTTTGAGTCTGTCAAGATCGACTCATACGCCATATTGGAATATAATGTGTCCCAATACTTTACCTTCGAACACACCCATGATTGAATTTTGGGGGTTCAATGATATGCCAAGTGACTTGCACGTATCAAAAATATTTTTCAAATGAGTAGTATGATCATCTATTTTTATAAAAAAATGTAATATAATCCTAATATACTACAATAAACTTGAACAAATAATCAGAACATGTGAATTCCATGGCAAGTTGGAATGTAGCAACAACATTCATGAGTCCAAAAGGAATGCAAGTATAATAGTTGGTTCCCCATGGGGTAGTAAAAACAATTTTATACCTGTCGTCCTTGTTTACTGCTACCTTATTGTACCCTGAAAATCGATCTAGCATGGACATCATACTGGAACCTGTGACCGCTTGAAGCACATGTTCCATGCTAAGAAGTGGATAATTATCTTTTAAAGATGCCAAATTTAAATTGCGAAAATAAATACATACCCTTATCTCACTGGGCTTCTTCCTTACTGGGACTACGTTTGCGACCCAATTCGAATATTTGATTGGTTCAATAATCTTGGCCTCATAGAGTTTCTGCAACTCTTGTTGTATTGTGGGGGGAACCTTTGGGTTCATGTACCTCTGTCGCTTCCTGAATGGTTTGGCACCTTCCTTCAATGGTATTGCATGATTTATGATCTTTTGATCATATGTTTTTAGTTTATCATAGGTCCATGCAAACACATCTATGTATTCTCTCACCAAGGTTGTGATTTTTTGTCTTTCTTTTTCAGTACAACCAATTCCAATATTGATAATCCTTGGTGTTTTTTCCAATCCAATATCTACCTCCACTACCTACTGATTTTCACAAGGTTTGTTGCGACCCACAAAAGCATCGTATCTGTCAAAAAATATTTCCAAAGGAACCAAACCTTTGGGAATCTTGTTTCTTTTCAACTGAATAAGTGGAGCATCCTCTCCCTCATGTATCTCATCAATCACATGGTTAGAAAATTCATCTATGCAATTAAAAAAACTACATATTTTCCTTTCATATTCAAACACTTTCCATGAACCAATGTTATCGGAACAAAAGGATGAAAAGATATATCAACCATATATTTGATATACTGATGGGGTGTGAATGGCTAGAATAATGTGATCAAAAAAACCATTGAGTCTTCCAGTTTGTTGAACATGCGAGGGATAGCAATGATATTAAATGCATTAAATAATTCCATTTCATCCCACACTGCATCCCTATATCTTCTTAGACATGAGTTTCTAGCTTCACAATGCATCTTTACTTGGTTAACTACAAGATCATAATCCCCCTCTACCTTTAGCATCTTGATTCCCATTATCTTGGCTCTCTGAAGAACTAGAAATAGAGCTTCATATTCTTTCATATTATTAGTACAATCAAATTTCAAACAAAATGAAAATGGGAAAATCGTACCTGAGGGGTTTGTAGGGTTTATAAGAATAACCCCTGACTCGAACCAAGATTTGGTACCATCGAAGTGAATGGTTCATACTCTTTCATCTATACCTACATACATCGACATAGGTGGTTCTTCATGGACTTATGAAATCACATAATCCCCCAAATCGATTTCATCTATTTCGAGAAACAACAGGTCATTGTCCATTTGTCGTGGATCTTCCACACAGTGTAACATTTTTTGTTCCCAATATATTCTTAATTTATTGTTTGGGAGTGATGGGGATGTCTACATAAGACTAGTCCATTTGAATGCTTCCTCCATCATTTGTTTCCCACTTCCTTGACAGAAGCATGCCCCATTTTTTTGGGCAATCAATCATTACAATATCCATGGAAAAAACCTTTAATGGGAATATATGCAGACAGACTTGGAGGTTTTTAATCACCCCGCATACTTGTATTTCTCTTGCATCAACTACCTGAATGTTCTTGTATGGTTTAGTGATCTGCAAACCCAACTCATGCATGATTTTCAAAGTCATTACATTAGTAGAAGCATCGGTATCTAACATGCATTTTGTCAAAATTGAACCATTAACCAACAAGGAAATGTAAAAAGGAGCAAGATCATTATCGTTCTTACCCATACCAAGGTAGATTTGTGGGTTTTCATCCAAAAGATTGGTTGCATTACCTGACCCAACAAATTGACTTATTTCTTCTCTCTGGCCCAGTATGCGAATCAGATCTTTGAAAGGCACATGAATCTTAATCTTTTTTAGTTCTGATTTCAAAGAAAAGTTTGTAGGTTCTTGCTAAATTGGGAAGCCATTAAAGGAGCATTCTTTTCCGTCACTAGTGCAGTTAGAGCCTTGTTATTTCTTGAGTACGTCTTGGTAATTTCGACCACCATACTTGCAGCTTTAGATCTGACCTTTCAATGTGGTCAAGCATCACTTGGCTTCCAGAAATGGTCTACATGTCAACATTGTACACATCAAAATGTTCAAAATTTGTGTGCATGAACTTTTGGGAACTTACCTACCTACCGTTTGAAGTTCAGAAGGCTTTGGGATCTCTGATTTCATCCATCTCTGAGAGCATGTTGATTGAATCATCATGTCAACCAAATGGTTCATCTCCCTATTTAGGAGCATAGATGTAGGTTGTCTATGTGAATACTGCACATCCTTGTTCATTGTGGGGGAGCTCGCAAGCTCTACAATAATGATTACTTGAAGAGTGATCAATGAAGTTGATTCTCTTCATGGAACTGGGACCTTTTGTTCATATTGCTTCTTCACATGTTGGAATGGATTTTGTGTTGGAAAGTTCTTTGGTTTGCACGCATGTTTTGTTGGGTCTACATGTTCCTCTCCATATTTACGACCTTGTTGTTTAGATTGTTCAACAAATCAATGATCTTAGAAGGAAAGTCTTCTCTGTCTGCTACTACCTCTTCCTTGGGTTCCTGGAATCCTTTGACATGTGTGTCTTGGGGTCTTGTATCTTGTGGATCAAAGAGTTTAGCAAGCACTAACTGCACATTCTGGGTCGCCAAAATATTTCTATTGATATTTATTACAACAGTAAAATCCACCTCCAAATTCCAAGGTTTCTTTTCCTAGAGAAAAAATCCAAAGGATCCATCAAATATTTTTAGATAATAAAACAAAGAAAATTTTGCATTGGGTTTAACATTGTTAGGAATCCTATGATATATTTTAGAAAAGAGAATAATAAACTCAAAAATAGTTTCATTTTCATCTTTTTTGATATTGGAAATTGCATTGAGTAGAAAGGAGTTGTCCTATTTATTGGCCCATTTTTCAGTGAACTTTGTTTGAAAATTGTCCCATCCATCAATGGATGTTGTTGGAAGAGATTTGAACCATGTTCATGCATCCCCTTCAATGGTTTGCATGAATAATTTTGTCACTACGTCTTCATGTTCAATTTTTAGATCATCTATGAACTTCAAGAATGCATTGATATGGTCTTCAACAAAAATGGAATTGCTTCCTAAAATTTTTGGTAAATAGTATCTATATTTCGTTGTGGGCATCAAATTTGGTTGACCCTGCAGTTGATTCAGATATAAAGAAGCATAGACCATAAGAGAAAATCTAACATCCATATTTCGAATTGGATTTGAAACAAATGTAACAAAAAATGAAGGAATAGAAAGAGAGTTTAATGTAGGCGATGAACTAATCGTCGATATAATTGATCTATTATGGAGTAAATTTTCTGGTTCTTCGAGGATTGGAAATAGATTCTATGTTGGATCGAATCAAGGTGATATTCTCAATTTCCCTAGTGAAGTCGACCTTGTTTCATGTGGATTCTCCAGATGAGTTTAAAATTAAAAAAAATGAAAATAGAAATCTTACCGGTATCATTATTGAAATCCAGGAATGATGACAAGTCCTCTGTTGATTTTCCTGCAAACCCAACACACGACTAATAATCCAAATAAAACATCTTTATTAATTATTAGCACAACTAGGTTATCAATGAAACATTAGTGAAATGATTAAAAACATAAACGAATCACACATTGCATAATAGATTTCGGGTAAACAACCCCTGGAAAAATCCTTGCAGGAAAACCATATATGTGATGATTTTATTGCTATAAAATCAAGGCTCCCTTCCTAGGATAATGGCCCTTCATAGGATTACATTGCAGTGATATCCTAGTCCACTTGGCTTCTATCTCCCTTGCTACCTCTTTGCAACTTTCCTCAACCTTTCCCACTCACACTTGGATGAATTCTCTTCACCCGCTCAATGAGATCTCCTCAATCTCTACTCAATGTGTCTCACACACCCTCGCACTCTTTGTGAGTCTCTCACATTGTGTATGTGACTCTCTCACCTCCTCACACAATGTGTCTCATCCTCTCACTTAGGCTTCCTTTTATTACATTGAGTTAACCCTAAATCCAAAACCATAGATCTCCTAAAGTGATCAACAGTTGAGATCTAATCTCACATTCACTTTAAATCTAATGGATAGGACTTAATAAACTCACTTAAGTTACTAATGGCAAGTAAAATTAAGCATTCAACTTAATTAATTAAAAGGACATTCACTTTAATTAATGACTCATAAAGTGAACTTCCTAAAGTTTTCTAAAAGGTTACAAGGATGAATTCCACATGCTAGACATCGAGCTTATGTGGAAGTACCTGTTTGATGCTAATACATCAACACTCCCTCTTAGCGATGAAGTTACTTCTACCACTTGGAGGTGGATCTATCTTCGCTATCAGATATACTACCGTGCCTGCTCTAGATTCTCCCTCTAACACGAAAGGTATCTCAGTTGTCTCGCTCAAACCTGTTTGAGAATACTTGTTGCCTATGATCCTAGAAACCTTCTGCTTCTGAGCATCCTACATGGTAATTTCATACGATGACTTCTTATGGAAATACTTGGAAGGTTGAACCTTCCCACTTGAAACTGAATTCTAACTCCCTCTGAGTTTCTCAATCTTCAGAGCTACCTACTCCTCATTCTTTGCCACTCTGTTGCTGCTTGCCATAATTTGCATAGGTTGTCCCTTTAGCCTATACAATGTTTTCTCCCTAACTCCAAAGACAACTGCTTTGTCTGAGATAGATCCTCTATGCATGATCATCGCCTGTCCATCTCAGAATAAGACCTCATAGCCCTTCTTCTCAATCGTCGAGATTGAGAGCACACTCCTCCAAATTGTTTGCACCCATAACACATTCGTCACTCTAAATATGCCACTTGAATCCATCTAAAATGGCACTGTTCCAGAGCCCTGCATTGCATGCTTGGTCCCCATACCAATTTCCAGATACAATTCTGAGTTAGAATTTGTGAATCTCTTGAACACCTCTTGTGCTCCTATCATATGAGATGCGGCTCCACTATCTATCAACCATGCATCAGTTGATTCCTAAGGTAGTATAGGAAACAAGTAAGAGATATGATTGCTCAAACTTCTTGGAAAACTCATTCATTTGAGCCTTTTCCAATGCAACTACATTTGGTTGCATCTTGTTTCCCCTCTTCTTCTTTTTTGGACATTGACATGCATAGTGCCCAAACTTGGGACATGCATAGAAATTGACCTTGCTCATGCCCTTCTTGCCATCTCGAGAGGTATACTCTCCACTAGAAAACTTATTGAACTTTCTCTTCTTTACCTGGCTGGAAAAAGAAACGTTTTCATCATGATTCTTGTGCCAACCTCCATTTAGTTCTTCATCTCAAAGCTCTTCCTGAGCGAAGTCATCCCACAACCTTTACCAATCAGGGAGGGCCTCTCATGCCACACTTCCTTTGATGAATGATGTCCACTCCTTCATGAATCCTTTGAGTGCCATCCTCACCAACTCTAAATCAACCATTGTCTTCCTAACTGTATCCAGTTCATCTCAAACCTATCGGATCCATGTGAGACAACTTGTCACTATATTTGATCCTGTCATATTTGTATCCCTAAGCTTCTCTCTCAACACCATTTTGATATTCTCATTCTTTCTTTGAAATAAACCCTTCAAAACCTCTCACATGTCCCTAGTTTTTGTCTTTCCCGATAACCGAGGGATCAAATGATCCTTCACTCCATATAGAATTATGCGCCTGGATGTCACATCCTTTTGATATGGATGACCAGTTTTTTCGCTTCTGTTGGAGGATTTATCTGAGTATTAACAAATTCCTAGATCTTTTTCTCCATCAACACCAACATAATTCTCTCCTTCCAAGGACTGTAGTTGGACACCTCGTCCAACCTGTTTTTGAACGACAAACTAGATGTGGCCATCTCCACAACCTATTGATAAAATCAAAATTTGGCTGCTCGTACCTCTCGCTACAACCGTCACTTCTATATATTTTAACCTTGTACAATATTTTACTGTTAACATATTTTCATTAAAAGAACAGAAAATATACAATGGAAAACACACACATTACATAGAGATTTTTCCCTTGGAAACCCAAACTAGGAAAACCAACATATTCTATATTCATTCACACCATACATTATTTACAATACAATATACATATAGGAGCCTGTAACATCCAAAACCCTAATCCAATAACTCAGATTAGTCAACAATCCTAATTCCTTAACTGGAAATAGAAAACCATCGGAGAAAAACCATGTGTTGAAAAACTGCCCTAAAACGGACACAAAAACCGGTAAAAAAACATTTCGAGGGTGTTGTCCCCAAATACCCTATGAAGGGGGTGCTAGGCCCCCCTCTTACCCCCTGCATGCCTGCCGCAACATAGACACTAGTTCTAGTCGTGCAAAGAATATAACGCATATCCAACATTCTCCCACTTGTTTTCTTTGCATACAGGGGGTAGGTTACATAGTCAACAATCCATGGCAACAATGCCCATAGATCCTCTACACCAAGAGAAATTCTCAGTGCTCACATATTTTGTTAATGAATCTGCAACATTCTTCAAAGTTTCCACCTTCATCAGCAACACCTTCTTTTCTTCAACCATGTCTCTCACAAAGTGATATTGAACATCAATATGCTTTGTCTTTGAATGATAAGTTGGGTTCTTCACCACAAAAATTTCACTCTGACTATCCCAATCTATCATAACAACTTGTTGTACCAACCCAATACCTAAACACAATATTTGTAACCATACTGCTTCCTTTCTTTCATGAGTGGTTGTCATGTATTCAACTTCTGTAGTTGAAATTGCCACTACAGACTGTCTTTTGCTCATCCAACTGATTTCTCCTCCAAACAGGTTAAACACATACTCGCTTGTAGATCTTCTACGATCCAGATCTCCAACCTAGTTTGCATCCACAAAGCCATGTATGTCTAACACTCTATCCAAACTCGGTCTTCCTTGGTAGCACAATCCATAACTAGTAGTGCCACACAAATACCTGAAAACCCTCTTTATTGTTGTCCAATGCTCCTTCCCTATTTTTGACATATACCTACTCAAAACTCCCATTGCATGTGCAATGTCCGGTCTAGTACATACCATTGCATACATCAAACTACCAACCACACTCGCATATGGAACATGAGACATGTCCTCCTCCTCTTCCTGTGTCTTGGGACACTGATCCACATATAACTTTACACCTACAAGAATAGGGACCCTGAACGATTTACATTCTTTCATATTGAACCTCTACAATATTGTCTCGACATATTTTCTCTGATTTAACTAGAGTTTCTTGTTTTTCCTATCTCTTTTAATTTTCGTGCCCAAAATGAAATTTGCAGCACCAATATCCTTCATGTCAAATTTAGAGGACAAACGAGTTTTCACATCCTGGATAATCTCCTTGTTGTTTCCTATCAACAACATTTCATTCACATACAAGACCAAATAAATCAAATGATCACAAATTAATTTAAAATACGCGCAATGATCCTCTTTGCTTCTTGTGAAGCCAAGTCCCAACATATAAGTATCAATTTTTTGATACCACATCCTTGGTGATTGTTTTAAACCATATAGGGAATTTTTCAACTTGCATACCAACTCCTTCTTTCCCTTCACAACAAAGCCTCATGGATTCTTCATGTAGATTTCTTCTTCTAGATCCCCATGTAGGAATGTTGTCTTCACATCCATCTATTCTACTTCAAAATAAAATCCAACATAAATAGATAAAATAAATCTAATAGAGGTTAACTTGGCAACAAGAGAAAAAATCTCACCAAAATCAATTCCCTCAACTTGGGAATAACCCTTTGATACTAACTGAGCTTTGTATTTCTCCACTTTGCCTTCTACATTCAACTTCCTTTTAAATACCCATTTGCTTCCAATGGGATTTCTTCTAGTTGGCAACTCCACTGGATCCCAAGACTCATTCTTATCCAAGGCTTCCATTTCTTCGACCATGGCATTTTCCCATAGTTTTCCATCCTTTGAATCCACTGCTTCCCTAACAGTTCTAGGATCATCATGAGTAATAGACAAAGCAAAATTTGAATGGAAATCAAGTGGATTATACCTTTCCTGTAACCTTTTTTCCCGCACCAATCTCCTCAATACTGGAGTATGAGGATCTTCTTCTTCTAATTCATGTTCTTATGTAGAGTTTGATTCATCATCCTTTGGCTCAAACTCTATTTTCTCTGGTTCTTCCTTACTTGGTAGGACTTCCTCTTTGACAACATCCTTCATTTCTCTAAATACCACATCTCGACTATACACAACCTTCTTAGTTTTTGGGTTCCAAATATTATAACCTTTGAAACCATCTTTATACCCAATACATATACACTTTTCAACCTTCTCATCTAGTTTACGATTGTTTTCCTTTTGAACATGAACATAGGCCTCATAGCCAAATAACCTGAGATGTGTGAGAGAGGGTTTCTTACTAGTCCATACCTCATGTGGAGTCTTTCCAGTTAGTGTTGATGAGAGTGATCGGTTGACTAGGTAACATGCAGTACTAACTGCCTCTGCCCATAATTCTTTCCCTAACTCGGCACCACTGAGTACACACCTTGCTTTTTCCATCAACGTCCGGTTCATCCTTTCTGCAACTCCATTATGTTGAGGTGTATAAGGAGTAGTCTTCTACATTGCTATACTGCATTTCTTACATAATTATTCAAATTCATTCTCGCGGAACTCTCCACCATTATCCATCCTCAACACCTTAACTCTTTTCTCTGTTTGATTCTCAACAAGAGCCTTAAACTCTTTAAACCTGTCAATACCTTCATATTTATTCTTGAGGAAATATATCCAAGTATTCCTCAAGAAGTCATCTATAAATGAGACATAGTACATAGATTTTCCCAATGATGAAGCCATCAAGGGTCCAAACACATCATTGTGCACTAGCTGTAAAATTATTTTTTCAGTCATTGCACCAGAGGGGAATCTTACTCGATTTTTCTTCCCATATACACAATGTTCATATAAATCAAAATCTAGAGAGAAATTAGACATACCTTCAACCATATCTTTACCATGTAGTAGTCGAAGACTCTTCTCTTCAATATGCCCCAGTATTTGATGCCATAGCATAACCTTTTCTCTAGAGACTATAGGAGTTTTTTCTTCTTCTGCTCCAATATCAAGAACAATGGAACTATTACACCTATTAATAATAGTTCTTCCTTGCAACTTATACAGAGTTCCAATCTGAATTCCCTTCAACAACACCATTGCTCCTCGAACCATCCTGTAGGGTTCTTTTTCAAATACTGTTTTTACCCCTGCATTGTCCATTTTTCTTATAGAAATCAAATTTTTGGCCAATTCTGAGATGTGCAGAACACTAGGAAGTGTTCTAGTCCTTCCATATATGAGCCTCAACTTGAGTTTTCCTCTTCCTATGATTCTGGATGTCAATTCATCACCTAGGAAAACATTACCTCCATCATACTTTTCATATTCACAGAACCACTCCTTGTGGGGAGTCATATGAAAGGATGCACCTGGGTCAATCAACCATGCCTCATGATTTGGATGTGTGCTTGAATAAGACAAGTACACATCTCCTCCTTCCTTGGAGGTCTTTTCTTCTGTAGAGGGAGCACCTTCAGATCCCTTCACTTTATCAATGCTTTTGGATATACATTGCTTCTTGAAGTGCCCTTCTTTTCCACATCTCCAATATACCTTTACAAACTTTTTGGGAGATTTAGATATACCCTTAGACTTAGATCTCCCACTTGAGGACTTAGATCTATTTCTTTCCTGGGAGCATGCTCTTGCAAATAATTCATCTGTGCTCTGTCCTTCCATGTTCTTCCATCTCATCTCCTCTGACAACAAGGATGAGACCACATCATCAAAACTCAAGGTAGTTGTATTACTACCTATGGCCACAAACAGACTATCCCATGAGTTTGGTAAAGAACATAGTAAACTGATACACTTATCTTCATCTGAAATTTTAATCTCAATGGATAAAAATTGACTTACCACAGTATTGAATGCGTTCAGATGCTCTATCACCTAGTCTCCATCTCTCATCCTCGGGTTATACATCTTCTTCTGTGGGAAAAATTTATTTACCAGGGACTTAGACTGATACAAGTTCCCTAACTTATTCCATAACTCCTTGGCTGTAGCTTCCCCCAACATATTGAGTAACACTAAATCTAAGAGACACCATCAGATTGTGCTCTTTGCCTTCTGATCCAACGTTTTCTAGTCATTTGCTGACATTCTTGTAGGTGCAGTACCTGGATCCATCGTAATCCACTATTCTCTATCTATAAACAAGTCTTCCATCTTGAGCTTCCACAACTCAAAGCTTTTCCCATTAAATTTCTTGATCTCAATTTTCGAATTGCTCGCCATTTCTTTTCACTTGAAGAATCAATATTGCATATCTCCCACTGTAACAAGGCTTATCACAATCCCAAGCCAAACCTATGACCACAAAGGCTTCACCGTGAAGCCAATAATTTCTTTGATACCAAATGTAGATTTTAACCTTGTAGAATATTTTGCTGCTAACATATTTTCAATAAAAGAACATAAAATATACAATGGTAAATACACACATTACACAGAGATTTTTCCCCTGGAAACCCAAACCGGGAAAACTGACATATTCTATATCATTCACACCATACATTGTGTACAATACAATATACATATAGGATCCCGTAGCATCCAAAACCCTAATCCAATAACCCAGATTAGTCAACAACCCTAATTCCTTAACAAGAAGTAGAAAACCATCGGTGAAAAACCATGTGCCGAAAAACCGCCCAAAAACAGACATGAAAATCCGTAAAAAAATGCCCCCAAACCCCCATGCATCCCCCTCCCACCGTCCAATATGGGGGTGCTACGCCCCCCTCTTACCCCCTATGCACTCGGCGCAACATAGACACTAGTTCTAGTCATGCAAAGAATATAACACATATCCAACAACTTCCTTGCAAACAACCAATTCCTTCACCCTTACGACCACTTCATAAACTACCGGTTGTTTTCTTCTCTGTGCAGACTGCCTCTACCTTGCCATATGTTCCTTCTGTTGCCTTAGCTTGTGATCAATAATTTGGTGGCTGCAATAATTGCAGTCTGCACTCCTCTGAGTAGTTGGTGGATCCTAGCTGCAAATCACGCCTGCACCTGTGCCTCTACTCAACTGATCCCCGTCTTTCTCTACTAGATGTTGGTTTTTCTAGTAGCTCACTTCCACGTGCCTATGTAGTTCGAAGGATCCAAACAACAGATACAAACTACAACAACACGACTTGCTTCAACTGGCTCCTACAACCTTCAACCAACAACTCCCTCTCAGATCCGTTGCAATTCAACCACCCCTATCATGCCTTCTTCTATCAGCCTAGATGCACTTGCAGCTCCTTTACATGCCTATGCCACACCCTTGTTGTCAATTCTATTCACCCTAGATTTTTCCAAATCCTTGCATCACACCGACTATCTTCACCGCTCGAGCGACTCCAACAATAAAATGATGGTCCAAACTTTCAACATCCACAACTCCTGATCTCAAAACAATCTTCTGCAACAACCGATCCACTCTCTCTGCAGCGTACAATCAATTTGTATGTCATACAGTCAATCTATACCATACAACCATTTTTTTTATTATTCAATCTTACCCAATAACTAAAAAAAATTCCTATAGACTGCAAATGTGGAAAATAGGAATTTTCCCGCAGATATGAAATTCTCGTTACCAAATATTGATCTCATTTCCTCAGAGTCTCGGCTCGGATACCATGTTGATTTTCTTGCAAATCACACATGACTAATAATCCAAATAAAGTATATTTATTAATTATTAACACATCTAGGTTATCAACGAAACATTAGCGGAAGCATTAAAAATATAAACCAATCACACATTGCACAATAGATTTTGGGTAAGTAAACCCTAGAAAATGGAAAACTAGATCTGTGATGATTTTATTGCTATAAAATCAGGGCGGTCTTCCTAGGAGAATGGCCCTTCAGAGGATTACAATGCAACAATATCCTAGCCCACATGGCTACTATCTCCCTCCTTGACTCTTTGAAACTTTCCTCGGTCCTACCCATTCACACTTGGATGAACTCTCTTCACCCGCTCAATCATATCTCCTCACTCTCTACGCAGTGTGTCTCACACACCTTCACACTCTCTGCAAGTCTCTCACATTGTGTATGTGACTCTCTCACCTCCTCACACAATGCGTCTCATCCTCTCACTTAGGCTGCCTTTTATTACATTGAGGTGACCCTAAATCCAAAACCCTAGATATCCTAAAGTGATCAACGGTTGAGATCTAACCTCACGTTCACTTTAGATCTAATGGATAGGACTTAATCAACTCACTTAAGTTATTGATGCCAAGTAAACTTAGGCATTCAACTTAATTAATTAAAAGGACATTCACTTTAATTAATGACTCATAAAGTGAACTTTCTAAAGTTTTATGAGAGGTTACAAGGATGACTTCCACATGCTAGACACCGAGCCTATGTGGAAGTACCTGTCCGATGCTAATACATCAACATCCCCAACAATGGCGCCAAAATTTTAGCAGACTTTTCTGCACCTAGATATGATATAAAACAACAATAAACTCAACAAGAAAAGTATCTAACTATAGATAACACTACCCCAAAAGTGTCACGGACATATCCCTCTCCATTCAGGTTGGTGCTTTCCAAACTCAAGGGGGTGTCCCTAAGTCCTTTTCCTGTTGTCTTCACCTATAAATATTCACAATAAGATCATAAAAACATCAACAAAATATTTGTTTTATGGATGTGATTAAATAGCCAAAGGGTTTAAATGTTTGTGGAGGAATCCCCACAATGTTAGCTAAGAAAATATGGAAATAAAGATAGAAGATGTGATATTAAATGGTTGAAAACACCAAAATAATATGCTAAAACTACTAAATCATGCACAAGTAACATCAACAATACCGACAATCCATGAGGATTTGATACAAGCACAACAATGGTTCTCTTTCTGAAATTGCCAAGCCACTTTTTTGCACCAGAGAGATAGATTACAAAAATGGTACTACGATGATTCCTGCACCTGAGAATAGAAGCTATAATATAGATAATGAGAGAAAGAAGCAATGGAGCATGTTGTTACCAAAGAAGATCCAACCCTATGCCCATGGAGAAGCTTGAATAATATAGGAAAGAGGGAACATATCCCAATGAAGAGAAACTCCTCAATCCATGCACCTGAGTGGGTCCAAGGGTGAGTGAGGTGGCCATGTGCCTCAACCGCTAGGAGTAGTGGCTCCATGCGCTAGTGCCATCTAAAGAGAAGTGGAAGTAAGTTCCAGTGCTCTGAGTGTAACTGCATGAACTCTCACATTGAATATAGTCTAAGTTTAAATCAAGATGAGGAGAGAGAAGAATGGTAGGCACCATCAGTGAGGAGAGAGAATAACATTAGATTCCGTCAATTAACTTAGTATGACACCTCATAAACTCCTCCATGCACCACTATGACTCCTGACTCAAACATGTGCTCTGTTGACTCAGACATGATCTCAGTCAACTATGGAAAACTGCCAAATCAATGTGTGATCCAAATATGCACCCTAAATCTACCATGTGTCATTGATATAAGATGCCATGTGTCACCTCCCAAGGTTGCCACATGTCACATCCTAACACGTCTAAGTGTCAAATCCACCAAGCTGTCATGTGTCACACTACATGTCATGCTGCTAAAAATAGAAAGTGCTTGCATGTCGATGAAATTAGGCTCATCAGAATCAGTTTTCTGCAAGGAATCTAAATATGTGTTCATATTTGACATGCAAGCACTGTTATAAATAGACATGTCTCGCATGTTGTCCAGAAAGAGATCACTGGAATCGTGAGCTCACAAAGACTTTGAATATGTAACCAAAACTGCCATGCGAACCTCAGAACTTTGTCTCCTCAAAAGTAGGAGAACTGCTAAAGATAACCATCTCCATCCCCTCTCATGAAAAAACTTGCATAGCCTCTGTCTCTGAAACAAGGAAATCACCACTAAACCACTCTATACCTGACCTCAAAGGGAACCAACCTAGGCTCAGAACCAAGTTGTATCTGGGAAATTATCTGAATTGCAACCATATGGAATACACTGTCTCCTAACCCTCAGGATTTCCAAGTGAGAAAATCTAGGGGTTAATAGGACTGATCTGATTTCAATGACTCGATTTACTAAAAATTACATAACATATTTAAATTTTAATGAAAAAATTATATTTTAAAGATTTCAAACCATAATTCCAAAAAATTATTGAAACTTTGAAAGAAAGCATTATGAATAAATGAGCAGGAACATTTAAGTGACAAGTAATGTTCCACCATCGCCTATATTGGTATCCTCATCATTAGTATCACCCTTTTCCTCTTGTCTAGCCTTTACCTCTACCTTGATCCTCTAGAGACATCAGTGAACACCTCCCACTTTTGATGAAACTATCTAATCGAAGCCTTAAAATATGGCAGAAAATGATTAACATGCCTAATCAATGATTTTGGTTTGAGTGAAAGGTATATTTTTGCTAAGGCCATGTCAGAGGAGTTCAACAATCAATACCACCAACATCAAGGTACATAAAGGGCTTGGTGCTATTGATTAAATGCTAATCCCATACCTCATACGTGATAGAATCCAATGAAAATGTTGCAGTCCTACCAATCCTGAAATCTTGAAAACTGTTAAGTCTGTTGGATTTTTAATGGGATATGGAATTCCACTTTCTCCATATGAAGTTCGATGAGGTTGGAACCACTCTTGAACATCCTGAAACAATTAATGGTAATGTTAAAAATTAAGTAAGAGGATAAAAAGGAAAGATAAAGGAAATGCCATCTTTTACGTTAAAGGAAATGTCAACTTTGTTATCCCCATTTTGTGGGAGAACAAAGGAGATGATGTCTCGAGGACCTCAGGTTGCAGACATGGACTATCGAGAGACAACTTGACCAACAATGTCCATTTTCACAGATGGAGACCCACAACATCCACCATAGCTCCAGGTTGATCATGACGACATCCACCACATCAGTTGGCCTCCAGAAGACATTGGGTCTTGCTCCATGAGGTACAAGTCAGATATTATGGTGAGTGTCATTTCAATATGAGGCATTTGAGTTTGTTACATCTATTACTACTTTTTATTATGTGACATTTTCTTGGACGTTATGCTCTTTGCCTTGTTTCACCTTGGTGGTTGACATTTCACCCTAGTAAGTGGTTCACTTTTAGGGGTAGGTATGCTACTGGGAGGTCCTTTGGAAAATTCATCGTGTCATTCTCAACCATACTTGCCACTTTCCATACTTCATCCCCTCATCTCCTCACCTTTTGGTTTTTTCAGGTGTACTGACCAAAGAAGGGGTTGTCCCTCACTTCATGGGAAGAAGGGGTTGAAGGCCCATAGGCTTGTGGTTTGAAAAACATAAAATACTAATTATGAACCTTCCAAATGCTCACCCAAAGAGGTCTTGATAGCAATGAAAATATTCTCCTAAAAAAAAATTCAAAGACCTGCAAAAGAAAAATAACATTATATAAATGCCCCCACTTGTTGAGGTGTGTACACTCATGTGGTGTCCCTTTCTTTCCTTGTATATGGCACTTTGTGTATCTCTAGCTTCAAGTGGCCTTGTTAAGGGACCGCATTCCGGATGATGATGACGTGCCTTTGGAGGCCTAGAAGACATCATGGATGACCTCACCTGGCCCCTATCACCCAAATGACTTGCCTAGGAGGGGAAAAATGTCACTCTTTGGGGTTTGACGTCACCTAGGGCTAGGGTTTGGTGGTGATGGAGTTGTTAATCATTAACACTTGGCATGATTTGACTGGAGGAGACATGAATTGAAGGAAGAGACCTTGGCGCATGAAGAGGAGTCTCTAGAAGCCCCAACGACCTCCACCTTTTTCTCCAATGACATGGAAAAGTGTCAAAACGTCTCCCTAGAGGGGTGATGTCTTACTTAGGGTTTTTCTTTCATGTGCAATGTAAAAATTGAATATTGTTATTTGTGTAAAGGGGAAAAACAAGGGTTGTTTCCCGATTATTTTGTGTTTACCCTAAATTATGTGGACAAACAACGTTTAAGACATTTTGTATAAATAGAGATCGCTTGAATCTCATTTCATCAGATAACTCTCCCATTGTGAAAAGTACTTGGCTAGCATTTTCACTATGCTTGAGGATTTATGGTGTTTATCTCTTGTGCAAATGATTTTTTGTGTCTATCTCTTAGTGATTGTATGAGCTAAGGTGGTGCACACCTCTTGGAGACTTGCTTTCTTGCTATTGGATGATAATTTTCTTGGTGAACTAGGATTTGATCTCTCTCTTTCTTTGAATTGGTAAGGAAAATTTTTCATTGTTAGTTATTTATTGCTCTTTCTTGGTTATTGTTGGTTTAAACCCTAGGAGTATGTTGGATACACCCTCCACTAAGCTTCATTTAATTTGCTAAGTTTACAAGTCATTTTGCAAGGGTTGCTAGGAGGAATACGAGTGTGTATACCCTCCTAGAATTTACCCTAGTTTGATTAGAATACCCTAGGGAGTAAGAGTATTTACACCCCTAGAGATCTTGTTGATCCAACTTATGTTTAAAGACACCATTCACCCAAATATTAAATGCACTAATATGATTTTTGCATGGGAGATATAAAATACTTGCCTCGGTAAACGCAAAAAATCACTCTTTTGAGATTGTCAAATTTGGAATCAATTATATGCTTTATGTGCTTGGTTGAGCCACTAGGGCATATTAATTGGCTAAGTATTTCTTTCTGCTGTTATAAATTTTCATCTACAGCCATTAGGGCTGCAAAAACCCTAATACATTTTCACTAATAACTCACTTTTCAACTGTCGAAAGTTGCTAAAAGTTTGCCACATTAATCTACTAAGGCTAGCACACTTTTTGGGTGGATTATTGGCAAGTTTTGAAGGCTGATTTCTTTGTTGTAATAAATTGTTTGTTATAGACATAACATTGATAATTACTTCTGCAAAACTTGTTTACAACAACCTTACATTGTGATAAAGTTTTATGCTATCTTCTTGATCTAAACTAGTCATTTGCTAGCTTGTCTCTTGTACTTTTTTACTAAGCTTTGAGCAACTTTATTTTGAAGCTGTCATTATATTTTTTTTTTTCTGATATACATCATTGTTTACTGCTGCAATTAGGGACAACAAGATTGACTTTCTTTTCCACCTAACATTATACACATATACTTGGCTTCTTCTCGTGTCTTAGGAAGGTACATCACTCTTTACGGGTACTTTGGTCTCTTGGAAACTTTTGGATACCACCATGATTCTTTCTCAAGCCTTTCCACACTCTCTATATTGACCTATAGGGGGAGTCTCCTTCATCTCTCCACTTTTCGTCTCGTTTCCCCTGAGGTCACCAAGTTTCCCCCATTGAGGTGATTCTTTAATCTCTAAAGTGACAGGAATACCTGCCTAAGGTGACAATGGGTAGGTGTTCTCAACGTTGTCACTATTTGGTGGTTGGGTTGGGATTTTCCCAACCTACAACTTGTACAATAACATTTTGGTGCCGTAGTCATGGAGGATTTTGAATCCTCTTCTGAACCCTAATGACACTTTGGAAAACTATCCCAAAGCCTCTTCCCTAGCTTGCCTGGTGAATCCACCTAAAGGACGTTCCCTTTTCACTTTTGATGATCTCTTATTGAATCTCATTTGGTGAGACCACCTTCCAAGAACCCTTCTTCCCTTAATCCTTTTCCCCCCAGGGAGGTTCAAACCTTCTAAGGTTTACCGAAGAAGGCCTCCCCTCAAGTCACCTACTGTCAAAACCCTTTTCCACAGTACCCTTCCCCTTGCTCCAATGGATCACCCTTAGGAAAAATACCTCTACAAACCCCTTAACATGGCCACCATCCCTGGATACCCCAACACAATGCTAAAAGAGTCTTACAAATGGTTGCCAAAGTTTTCAGGAAACAATGTCATCTTTGCAGATGATCATCTTTATTTCATAGGTCGAGACATGGAAAATGAAAAAGTGGAACATGAGGATGTAGCCATGAGACTACTAGCCTCATATTTGATCGAATATTCCCATAGGTGGTTCAAAGGGATACCTGCCAATCATTTGGCATCTTATGAGGATTTTTCCAAGTTATTCAAGAGCAGACAGACAATGAAGAAAGACAATGGGATGCTTCTGGCCCAATTCAATTAGATAAAGAAAAAGGAGAACGAGACACTGAGTGAATTTGACACCAGATTCAATAGGTCATACAATCATATTCCTAAAGATTTATGTCCTACAACTGCAACAATTCGTCTCCTTTATTTGAATGCATTTGATGGGAAATTTCTCTTTATTTTGAAGGACAAGAAGCCCACTTCTTTGGCCCAAGCCAAAGAGTACAGTGTAGAGATTGAAGAAAAATTCCTTGACTCGAAGGTATATCCTTTTCAATATCCTCGTGTCAAGGCATAAGAAAAGACTAAGGCTTCTAGTAGTAGTGCTCATGATCTGATTTCCCTCCTGAATAAGAAGATAGATCATATGAGTACTCAATTTATCCAAGCATGAAATCAGATCATGGGTCGTTTGAATACTGTGGAGAGAAATCAATCTTCCTCCAGGCCTTAGTTTACCAGACAATGGAGAGATTCCACATGTTGGAAACTGAGGCCTCAAAAAGAGGAAAAGGCCCCTGATACTTTGAAACTGGTTGTGATGGTTGACATAGAAAAAACACCTTGGTGTTCTCCATGCCAAGAGCCTCATTGAGAAGATGAGTGTCCCTAACGAGATGAATATCCTTCCGACAGTATGAATTTCATGGATATGATTTGTAATTTCCAAGAGGAAGAAGTCACACATGAATAAATCAATGAAGCCAACAGGCAGGGGGAAAGAAAGGGGAGAATCCGAGCCTTGAATAAGTTGACAGACGATTAGAGGAAGGAGCTAAAGAAGAGAGAATATTTGACATACAGTAGAAGAAATAAAGCTTCAACCCCTCCATCACAGCTTTCCTCTCATCCTCCATCAGCAGAGAAGGTGGTCCTTCCACCTCTACCTACAGTACATGAGTTGCTTCCTAAGACAACTCCCACATATGAGATTTAATTGAATATTTGAATATGGATGTTGCAACCATGTTTGGAAAGTTGAATATGACTGTCCCAGTGACAGAGATGTGCAAGATCCCTTCTATTTGGAAATTTATTACAGGTTTTGACTGAGAAGGAAGACCCTTCGATCATTTTGAACACTATGTATCTCGATTGGAGAAAGGACAATAGCCCTCCTTTCTATCTTTCATTAGGTATGAATGGCATCCGCTTGAACAATCAATGTATGTTGGATTCTGGGGCATCTGCGAATGTCATGTCATTAAAGGTAATGGGACAAATTGGTTTGAACATAACTTGACCCTATGGAAGAGTATGTGGTATTGATTCTAAAAGGGTCAAGGTTTATGAGTTATGTGAGGACATTGAGGTGTTTTTGATTGACTTTCCACATATCAACCTCCTCATGAATATAATGGTGATTGATGTTCTAGATGCTTGGGGGATGCTCTTATCAAGAAGTTGGTCTGCTACCCTTGGGGGTTTCCTTAGCATGGACCTCACCCATGCACACATCCCCATGGGAGATGACACTTATGAGGTATTATACAGTCGAGAGAGAGTTTACAAGCATGTGAATGATCCCAATGATCATGACTACACAAGTGAAGATGAGTTTAATGAAGTCCCAAACACCATTGAGTACAATCCACATGATTTTCCTTTTATGCAAGAAGACTCCATAGACATGCTCCTCCCAAGGACAAATGAATACAAATAAAAACTTGAAAAGTTTCAAAGGAAAGAACCAAGGTCTATCCAAGTATTGAAGAATGAAGATAAAGAATGCAAAGAAGCCATCAAAAGGGAAGTTAACGTAAAACCTCTTTCTTATTTATACATTGAGAATATACCTTACATCAATTACAGTGAAGGAAGTCTTGCGTTCATGCGGGACAAAAAGAAGGGCAAACTCAAGTATGAATAGAAGGAATGGATTGGACCTTACATTTTCAAGAAGAAGTCTGATAAATAAAAGTATTATTTAACAACTTTGGATGGGAGAAAGATTCCATTACCAGTGGATGGATCTCTTCTCTAACCTTATATTCAGATCACTTGAATTCTTCAGGGCCTAGGCCCTAGGTAAGTAGGTAAGTCATATTTCTTTCCTTGCATTTGCATCTTGATTGCTCATATTATTTTAGATGCATTTCATATTTCATTTTTCTCTACTTTCATATTGATTTCATGCTTAGTTTATAAATTTTTGAAAAATGCTAAAATTTTCTTTTCTAGATTAGTTTTCATATTTGATTTTGATATATATGGACGACGGGTGATAGAACCACCCTAGATTTTATAGTTTGTTGTTTTGATTTAGGCACAGGTCTACCAGGAGATGTTGTGCTTCTCATGCACTCTACGACGAGCACATGTCACCAAGTAGGAGCCAGATGTTATCCCCATTTTGTGGGATAACTAAGGAAATGATGTCTCGAGGCCCTTAGGTTGCAGACATGGAGTATTGAGAGACAACCTGATCAGCAGTGTCCATTTGCATAGATGGAGACCCACCTCACCACCATAGCTCCAGGTTGATCATGAAGGCATCCACCACATCAGCTGACCTCCAAAAGACATTGGGTCTTGCTCCATGAGGTACAAGTAAGGTATTATGGTGAGTGCCATTTCAATATTTGAAGCATTTGATTTTGTTACATCTATTACTACTTTTGATTATGTGACATTTGCTTGGACATTATGCTCTTTGCCATGTTTCACCTTGGTGGTTGACATTGCACCCTAGTAAGTGGGTCATCCTTAGGGATAGGTATGCTACTGGGAGGTCCTTTAGACAAGTCATCGTGCCATTCTTGAACATACTTGTCACTTTCCATACTTCATCCCCTCATTTCCTCACCTTTTGGGTTTTTCGGGTGTACTGACCCAAGAAGGGTTTGTCCCTCACTTCATGGGAAGAAGCAGTTGAAGGCCCAGAGGCTTGTGGCTAGAAAAATATAAAATCCTAATTATGAACCTTCTATATGCTTTCCCAAAGAGGTCTTGAGAGCAATGAAAAAATTATCCTAAAAAAGAAGTCAAAGACCTACAAAAGAAAAATAACATTATATAAATGTCCCCACTTGTTGATGTGTGTACATTCATGCAGTGTCCCTTTCTTTATTTGCATATGAAAATATGTGTACATCTAGCTTCAAGTGGCCTTGTCGTACTACCCCCCAATCTAATTGATTCACCAATAGGGAGTACCCAAGGTTTTGGACTATTAATTAATTAATGACAATAAATGGGCTTGGAAAAAGGATGCATTGAAAATGAAGGTGCACCACACCCTATACAAAGGCACACATAAGTAAGCCATTACAACCCCTTGTATGTCATGAACCCCATGCCCAAAATTTTCCCCTCATCCATAACACATCATACACATGAATTAGAAGGAGAACTTGAGGGATGATTCACCCAATAGGTCATTTTGTTAGCCCTCCCATACTCAAACTTGGTAAATTGCATGGGGTCTTTGAGCATTAGTTTATTTTGATGAGGTAGTTTGGATGTACTTGCTTAGATGACTCTTTTATTGATTTTATTTACTCATCATGATGCTTTGACTTGAGATCCTTGGAGGGCGTATCCATTTTTTTTTGCACGACCCAGTTGGTGGAAAATTTTGGAGGAACAAGCTTAGCTTGGGCTTCCATGGGGCTTGAAGCCCACATGTTGGATGTCAAGGGCTTGCATGCTGGATGACAAAGAAGTTCCTTTGGAGGCCTAGAAGACATCATGGATGACCTCACTTGGCCCCTATCACCCAAATGACTTGCCTAGGAGGGGAAAAACGTCACTCTTTGGGGTTTGACGTCACCTAGGGCTAGGGTTTGGTGGTGATGAAGTTGTTACTCATTGAAACTTGGCATGATTTGACTGGAGGAGGCATGAATTGAAGGAAGAGACCTTGGCACATGAAGAGGAGGCTCTAGAATCCCCAACGACCTCCACCTTTTTTCCAATGACATGGAAAAGTGTCAAAACGTCTCCCTAGAGGGGTGACGTCTTACTTAGGGTTTTTCTTTCATCTGAAAAGTAAAAATTAAATATTATTATTTGTGTAAAGGAGAAAAATAAGGGTTATTGCCCCCTTATTTTGTGTTTACCCTAAATTATGTGGACAAACAATGTGTAAGACATTTTGTATAAATATAGATCACTTGAATCTCATTTCATAAGATCACTTGATGCTTGAGGATTTATGGTGTTTATCTCTTGTGCAAATTCTTTTTGGTGTCTATCTCTTGGTGATTGGATGATCTAAGGTGGTTCACACCTCTTGGAGACTTGCTTCCTTGCTATTGGATGGTAATTTTCTTGGTGAACTAGGATTTGATCTCTCTCTTTCTTGGAATTGGCAAGGAAAAATATGCATTGTTAGTTATTTATTGCTCTTTCTTGGTTATTTTTGGTTTAAACCCTAGGAGGAGTATGTTGGATACACCTTTCACTAAGTTTCATTTATTTTTCTAAGTTTACAAGTCATTTTGTAAGGGTTGTTAGGAGGAATACGAGTGTGTATACCCTCCTAGAATTTACCCTAGTTTGATTAGCATACCCTAGGGAGTAAGAGTATTTACACCCCTAGGGATCTTGTTGATACAACTTATGTTTAAATACTCCATTCACCCAAATATTAAAGGCACTAATATGATTTTTGCATTGGAGATATAAAATACTTGCCTAAGTAAACGTGAAAAATCACTCTTTTGAGATTGTCAAATTTGGAATCAATTATATGCTTTATGTGCTTGATTGAGCCACTAGGATGTCTCAATTGACTAAGTATTTCTTGCTGCTGTTATAAATTTTCAGCTACAATCATTAGGTCTGTAGAAACCCTAATACATTTTCACTAATAACTCACTACTCAACCGTTGAAAGTTGCTAAAAGTTTGCCACATTAATCTACTGAGGCTAGCGCACTTCTGGGTGGATTATTGGCAAGATTTTATGGCTGATTTATTCGCTGTAATAACTTGTTTGTTACAACCATAAGGCTGATAATTACTTCTGCATAACTTGTTTACAATAGCCTTACATTGTTGCTAAAGTTTTATGCTATCTTCTTGAGCTAAACTAGTCATTTGCTAGCTTGTCTCTTGTACTTTTTTACTAAGCTTTGAGCAACTTTATTTTGCATCTGCCATTATATTTTTGTTGCTGATATACATCATTTTTTATTGCTGCAATTAGGGACAGAAAGCTTAACTTTCTTGTCCACCTAACATTATATGCATATACTTGGCTTGTTCTCGTGTCTCGGGAAGGTACATCACTCTTTTACAGGGACTTTGGTCTCTTGGAAACTTTTGGATACCACCAAGACTCTTTCTCAAGCCTTTACACACTCTCTATATTGACCTATAGGGGGAATCTCCTTCATCTCTCCACTTTCCGTCTCGTTTCCCCCAGGGTCACTGGGTTTCCCCCTTTGAGGTGATTCTTTCATCTCTAAAGTGACATGAATACCTGCCTAAGTTGACAGTGGGTAGGTGTTCTCAAAGTTGTCACTATTTGGTGGTTGGGTTGGGATTTTCCCAAACTAAAACTTGTGTGATAACAAACTTTTAAGAATTTAAGATTACCATTAATTTCTAGCACTTTTTGTTAAACTGTTTTAAATAAAAATTTAATATTGCATGTTGTTGGGGTCTAGTACCTACTCGATCGAGTCAATCCTTGACTCGACCGAGTTGACCGGTTTGGTACTGAACTTTCCAAGTCAATCCTTGAATTAGTCAGTTCGGTACTAAACCGGCTTGTCGAGTCAACATAATGGCCAAGTTGGACCGGTTTGGGGTTGGCTCAGTCAACTTAGCCAAGTTCGAGTCCAAGTCAATCGATTCTAAATACTATGATATGTAAGTAAATGTTTCTAGGAAACCCAACTCTTTCTTAGACCTTCTGTTGAAAAGATCATAAGAAGATTGCAATTTTCCTTCCTTGCATGAACCTCTAAGCAATATACTATAAGCAACAACACTATGACCAATTCGATACTGCAATCTGTATCTTCCCAAGTTCAAAGTATATGTCTGCCACTACGCTCACATATAATTTTGCAAGAGTAAATTACAAATGCATAGAGACACCTAATGCAAATAATATATCCACAAACACCTGAGTTGGTTGCATGCAAACAACCTTCCAATAATAATCTTCTAAGTGCCATTCAACATTGACTAACATGTTGCATTTTTGTGGTTAGATCCACTATCTTTCTTGTCTAGAAATATTTGACTTGTTAATATCTTCATTTGCTTTGTAATAAAGCATTTTATGAACATAGTACATCACATAAACCTGTGAATATCTAACCACTCTTTCACTAACTTGAGAGACCCAAGCATCCTTACATTTGTACCTCTGATTGCTAAGCCTTGGATATGACACATAGTGCCCGACCTCCAACATACTTCACTGCTTTAGAGCAACAATACTAGGGCATGCACTAAGAAGGCTCACTTGGTTTTGGCTGCCCTTGCTGATATGTTTGAGGATTGTTCTAGCACTTTGCACATTCTCAATCTACTATTGAGCATTAGACACATCCTAAAGAGCCTGATTCAATGCTCTGCCTAGCCACTCAATTCAATCCTTTGGTTTCGCTGATTTTACTAAAGCTACCATCTTAACATTGTCTAAAAACTCTTCCAATATTTGAATAAGATGATTCCTTTCCAGTAAATAATGCTCCAACATATCAGATTGTTCAACCATACTTTAGTATTTACCTTGAAGTTCCTCATGTTTCCTTCTTCCTAGAATCATTAGGTTGTAACACCAACTCTAATAGGTCTATCATGACCTTATATGAACACCCTTCCCATGCTAATATTTCCTTCAAACTCGACTTCAAAATGGTTCCATTGAGTATATCTTCCTGCTGCTACAATGAGTCACACTACAGGAATGTTTGTAATTTTCCATTGGAGAAATCTGCTATATACCTGCTTTATTGTTGAGATTATGATGTACTTTGAGCATAATTGTCTCCCTGATGGATTGGAAGCTTCTCTTTTCAAGAAGAATTGTGACATCTTCAAATATTCAAAACAATTTATTTTAAAGTTGTTGTTTTAAAAATAAATTTCCATTTATGGAAATTCGAATTTTAATTTGTGGAAGTATGTAATTAATATTTTTGTGACTGTTGGACAAGAGTTTGACTTGCCAATTGTCCTCTTTTGATGGACACATGTATGAGACATATATTTTAATAAATTAAATGCTAGAAAACAGATGGAATAACCAGCTTAAAAATAACTGACTATGACTCCATGAGTGGGTAACATGTTTGAGTTAACTCAGAGCTGATTTTTACAAGTGTCATAAGTTGAGTTTTGTCACTGGAAGCCCCTAAAAATTAAGGATTTGTAAATATATAAATTTCCCAAGGAGGGAAAGGAATGGAAATTCCTAGGCAATGGAAAAATGATATATACAACATATGTGGGAGGTAGGACACTACTTAGTATGTTGGGAAAAAGACTGTTTGTTGTTATGAGCACATATGGTGTTAGGCAAATGATTTATGAACTGTTCAGAGAGACAATGGCTAAGGAGTGATGCTCAGTTTTCCCTTATTGAGTCATGGATAGGCTATGGGGTGATCAGGACAAGTAATTGTGGTTGTTTTGTATCTATGGTTCGGTGGAACATGGTTGTTCCATTTGCTTTTCATCATAATTGTTACAAATATGTATCTTTGTCTGACTACTTTTTTCTTTCTGTCAAATTATTGAATTTTATGATGGATGCAAGAATTGATATGTATAGAGATGTCACTCTGTTCATGAAGGATCTATTGGTTAATATGTAGATACAAAATTAGATGAGTTTTTATTGTTATATTATAATTACTGATTTGGATGTAGCTACAAGATTTCATATAGCTATAGAATCGCATGTGTTCTACAGAATTGAAGATATATAGATATTCACGCAGGGATTAATGATTTCCATGTAGTTACATAAATTATATTTATGTGTATGCTACACGATTAAATCGATATAAAAGTATGCATGTCATGGAAAACTAAGTAGTTACATTGTGATTCACATATATCCCACACCAAATTTATATATAATTAGTTTTAACCTTTGAAAAGAAGGATTCAAGTAATATATGCATTGTCATACATAATATTAAGAATTTTCTGGAAAAATTACTACATATATAGTGTATTTTATGAAGCACTAGATAACCATGGGTTATTCAATATTTCTTCATATATATAAAAAGGGAGAATGAAATTATTTGACCACTATATAGGGATGAGAGAATCAAGGATCCCTGTAAATGTAATTGAGATTGCAAATTTACAAAGTAGACCATTAGGGTACTAACGAATAAGAGGAAACTTCCACAATAAACAACTAGAGAATAATACTGTATATGAACATGACTCTTGTAAACAAGCTACAGAAACACAACAAGAGTAAAGGATTCAACAGTGTGACCTTGAATAAAGGATAGGTTGTAAACATACTTGGATCAAGAGTTATGTACTATAGTTTTATTTCCAGACTTTAAGTTACGATAGCTTCACAAATAACGATAGAGGAAAATTAATATTTAATAATAAATCTTATTACAGATTATCCCTACGTACTAGTACATATGCAGTCTGAAACAAGCACAGGTGATTACGAAATCTGTGTACACATCCTCCGCTAATTAAATTTAATCTTAAGAGTCGATACATGCAGAGTTTAAAGTATCCGAAAAATGAAGACAAAGATTCTACTAGATCCAGGATGGAACTTGAGTAAACAACTAAAATGTCATTTACTGGTGCAGGTTACACGTTCCCCGAAGAGGAACCCGGGTACCTCTAATAGGAGGACTCTCATCCTTTGTGAACTCCTTGACGACGTTGTATACCTATGAAGGAAAACCATAGCTTATCTCATATATCACTTTATTGAATTTTAGCGGAAACCATAAGAAATAAATGATTTATAAACAATAAAGACATTGGTGATTACTTATTTTTGTAAATCAAACCCTTGTTGATGTGCATGAAGTTTTCATAGTTGATATAAGCTCATTTTCGACACTTAGAATCCCGGAGAAGAACATAGGGAGAGGATGCTCTGGAATGACTGATGGGTTCCCTTTCATATGAGAGAACCATCATTAGTTTCGTAGACAATCAAAGAGAATTCAAAATCTTATATGATATAAGTAGGAAAATAACTGAGTTTCATATCTACGATACAATTATCATACTATTTCATGCTAATTCTTGAAAATCCAGGAACAACTAACTTGGAATCGAACATGACTTTGTTATAACATAATCTTACACAGAGAAAATAAAGTGTACAAGACAAACGAGAGTTTTTTTTTTTAAAAGAAAACTATCCAAACATTTGTTCATTGCCTTCGAATAGAATCTTGAATTTATAACCCATAAATATTACCTAGTTAACATTTATTTAACAAGAAAACAACTTTTGCAAGTGATAGAGTTGACTATACTGAGAAGTGCCAGAGTATTCACTGTAAATTAGAGATTAAGGGATGGGTGTCGATCATAAACACAACTACATAAAATAATACGAAAGTATACATTATAGAGAAAAGTCTATTGGAAAAGAATTACATTCGGAATTAAACAGGTAAGGGCGAATGCCCGGTTGCAAAATCTCTGTACTAAATACTATCATAAAAGAATTAAGTTTAATCGATGAGAAAACTTGGACACCATGTGCCGAATATTTGGAGGATATTGCTCGGAATCATTATCTAATCATATAAATATATCTAAAATTAAGATATGAGATGTAAGTTGTAAAACCCTTTTTAGAAGAGAATTTAGGACAATGACCTAGCTCTACCAAAAAGGGAGAATAGAAAAACTTGTAAATATAAAGGATAAATACCACATCTGATAATCATTTTTTTTCCTCCTCGCAAACAAGGAAACAAGATTTTGTAGTCTACACAAATATTCTTACAGTACCCAAGAAATAAGAAAGTAATGGCGATTAGCCATAACTTGCTATCTAAAGCTACCTATTTTTCTTACAACAAAACTAAAATCCAAATATCTTGGTTTCAGTGGTTTTGGTGTTTACTTGTAAAGGAGCCCGAGCGTAGAAGCTGTAATCTATTTAGTGCCATGGAGTTTTCCACAAAAAAAAATCCACAATTTTTCCTGTGTTAGAACAACGATATCAAAACTTGTTGTCGGCCAGAGAAAACCTCCCATAGGAACAAGCCATAGTGTGAATAAGGGAAATGGATGCAGAGCTATCTAGTTCAAGGAAAACAGACCTCGAGCCCATCAAACTCATACGTACCATCGAGAAACAAAATTATTTACAGCTAGCCATGTGATACATCAGGTGTGGGGTCATGGCATTGGTCGATAGACGGTTGGAGCAAACTCGTACACACTACAATCTAATAAAAAATGAAAACACGTCCTTTCCTCGAAATATGGCAACAAACTCAAGGAATGGATGTAATGAATAAATTAAAGGTTCACCAAATAAAAACTTTAAGATAGTGGTTGATGCCACTTAAGATAAGTTGGTGTAATGTTTTATTCACCTCTACCCTCAATCTACACCCTTAGACCAAGTCAGGAGGGTTCTATGTAAAGATTAATAGATTTGAANCCTCGACCGTCATCCCACTGGCCGGACAAACGCTATTGTGCGGAACAACATTATCATACTTATGTAATATGCATTTAAATGAAGTTAAATGGCTTAACATAGTAACATATAATTGCTACCATCATATATAATTAATGAAATCAACAGTAAGTATCATCACAATGAAATGCATGATAATATAGTAAGTATCACAGAATAACATCACATATAAATTAAGTACAACATTAATACTTATCTTTGAAGCTCTAGTAACTCCACCTACCATGTGCAGACCTTCCATGAACCTCCCAGCCTTAGACCACATTGCTCATCACTCTCAGTAGTGGGTCACCCCCGAGCTGGGACCAAGCTCCACCCAAGGTAAGGGAATCCTAAACTAGGCTGAGGTTACAGGAAAACTGCACAAAATAATCAGAAGGATTCTTCCCAGGATGCCTTCTTACGCCGACTACTCACAGACTTTCATTCCCCACATGTTTGTTCCACCTAGGAGTATACACCTTCACAAGAACAGTCCATCAGTTCTTAACCTCCCTCTCTGGGCCTCGACAACAGGCTGGAACATGAAGTCTTAGAGCTTCGTAGCTGGTGCTAGACTCTCTCTGGGAGAAAACCACTTACCAAAATATTCCTTCACCTGGAAAGAGCTTCTCACAGGCTTGACAACCTGCCTCTTCAACCACGGGCCTAACCACTCGACTCTTCCACCAACTTCCACTTCAATTCCCGCAAGGTGAGGATAACATCAACAACAATAACAATTCGATTAACTCATGGGTGACAACAAAAACACGAATTTGGGTATGGACATCCAAAAATGACAATAGACCACACTAAGACACAACACAGTTCAGGCCCTATCCAGGATGTTTCATCTTCACAATAAAACAACACTGGTCGACTTCATGGTTTTCTATTTTTTGAGATGTGTGAGGTTATGTAAAGGTCGATCCCAGAGCTCAACAAAATTCATGGAGGATGGGAAAATGGATAGTGAACAATCTTCCCGTGAGGGTTTCCTTCACTGTGCATGGGTATGCAGAGGTAGACGCATATGCAAAATGGTTCAGACGCCCCAGATCCCCGCGAACTCAGGCGGAGGATGACAGAATGAGGAGCGAACCCCCTCCACGGTTGACTTCTATATCTTTTAACTTCATGTGCCTGGGCCGACACATGTCGCCCATGAAGCTGCATGCGCTCCATCAACATGCGTTCCTCTCCAGGAACTTAGGACAACACTCAAAATTGTCCACCTTAGTTTTAAAGAAATAATAATAATAAATTATTATCCCTTTCTAGAGATAATCCCCCTAGATTATCCCCTAGGCCCAACACTTAGCCTTTCTTTCGACCTTTCAACCCCCATTCCCTTACCCACTCTATGGAATCTTAGTCCCCCATCAATCATTCATTGTGGTCGGTCTGCACGTAGAGGTGTTCATATTTTTATTAACGTTTTGCATAATTACATATACAAAAACAAGCTCCTGGCCTTAACACTTAGGCTCTACGGCCTAATAAACTCATAAGCCTTACCATCTTATCAATAATCGACTCACCATACTACAAAACATGATTTACAATTCATAAACATGATTACAATAGGGCTTATCCTTGGGGATATTATAGTTAGTGTGTTAAGAGAACAATAATAAGTTGTTTCTTTGTTGATAATTCTGGAGTACATCCTTTGAGGAACTCATTGTTTAAAGTTCTACCCAGACTGGAATTGATAAAGAACTTACCCTTAAAAATAACAATATATATATATATATATATATGAAATTTTGGGTTTGTTACATATGGTATTAGAGTTGTAGGTTACAACACTTAGGCCTAAGGGCGACACCAGAAAATTATTTTAAGTGAAAAACATCTAACAAACAATATTTTACTGTTACAAACAGACCGTGTCAAAATTGTTTTGATAAAAAATATCAGCGCAGAATGGAGAAGAGGACAAATCTGGGAGAAACAACAATCAAGAACTTTCTAGAAACCCAAAACCTCATAGTGAAGGAAGTTCAACCACCAAAGTGTTAGAAACAATGAGGAATCCTATTGTGGAATTGCAGGTGTTTAAAGTTGATAATGAAAAGTTAAAGAAATCTCAGGAAGATCAACAAGAAATTATTGAAATTTGTTTACGTAATATGGAAATAAATAAGAATCCAAGGAATAATGAGATGAAAGAGGAGGTCAGTAAAATGTCCTCAAAAATTTCTAGTCATGAAACAGAAAGAGAAAACAATTCTTTTAAGGACACACACATGACAGAAAACAAAACATCTACAGGAAATAAGAGAAAACAATTGGATCACTTGTAAGGTGAATTCAAAAAGATAAAGCCCTCCACTTTTGATGGAGAATCAAAGATTGGTGAAGAAGATAAATCCTGGTTGTTAGACATAAATAAACACTTTCAGATTTATAATTATTCTAGTAATATGAAGGTTAGAATGACCATTTATAATTTGAAAGGGAAGGCTAGTATCTGGTGGCAAGGTGACAAGATCTGAAACTAGATAAAGGATTGAAAGAGAAAAGAATGGAATGGTCAGAATTCAAAAAATATTTCAAGAAACAATACCTATCATAAAATTATTATGAAAGAAAAACTAAATAATTACTAGGACAAATGTCTATAGATGATCTAATTAATAAATTTTTAGATTTGTTGAGATTTGTGCCTTATATCAAAGAAGATAAAGTAAAGATTCAAAGGTTCTTGAGCTGTCTACCACAGTCTTATAAAGACAAAATTGAATTTGATAATCCTAAATATTTGAACAAGGTATTTAGGAAAGCCAGAATGTGTTATGAACAATATAAATAGAGATCTAGAACTCCTAAGGCATGGAAAGATAAGAAGTACGTTAAATTGAATCAACAGAAGAAAGGTTTCAAACCGGTCCCTTACTGTAACATGACTAAAGGATTCCAAATGAATGACTATCCCTTTATCACACAACATGCTCACGGGGAAAACATAGTTACCAACTTAACGAGAACTCTATAGTGTTCTTGTTTTTTTGAGGGTTCAAGTTTTTTACTCCGTTTTTAAAAATGGTGCTACCATTAGAACCCCCTCCCCTTTTAGGTGGTTTTTTGATATTTTAAATTTTCTGATACATAAGGTTTCCACTTTTTTGTTTTTAAATGCTTGTATTTTCATTTATTTTCAAATTGTTCATTTTTTTTTTTCTCAACAATGTTTTTTCATCTATTTTCAAACTTTTCTATTTTTTATTTATTTTTATTCAATGGTGTTTTTAATTATATTTCCATGCTCCATCCATTGTTAAAAATGTTGTACACCATTTTTTTTTTAAATTAAGTTTTTTCATATAATTATGTGTCCCTAATTAAGTCATGATTCCATACTTTTTAAAGATAGTGAAAAATACCATTTTTAACACATTGTTTTACCTTTACTTCAATACATAGAAAACAATTGTAATTAAATAACATTATTTTTAAATATTTACCAAAAAGATATAATTCAATTTTTTAAGATCAA
>SNQJ01S0005942.1:154679-165245 GCA_010110895.2 Picea sitchensis | reverse complement strand
TATCACTCCAAGAAACTCCTTAGGGTTGTAGGCTAAGAATGCTTGGTAACTTAAGAATATAATGTGTAGGTATTCTTGGAACAATGGGATCACTCAATGATTAATGTAATAGACAACTCATCATACATTCAAATGAAACAGTTCTTTCAGAAAACAATAATCAGACCAGATATTTTCAAAAGGAGAGGATAAAGAATACTAATATTGATTTCCAAATACAACTAGGTGTAGGGCTTAATGCAAGGTAGTAAGAAATCCTTCACTCCAAGTCTATGAGCTTAATAAAGAGATGACAGTCTTTAAAAGCTAAGATAAACTGAAATAAAGTACAGAAACAAGATGTATGAATATTTTTTATATTGAAAGCAAAAGGATACTGTAATTATATTATCCAGTAAGAGTCTATACAGTAGCCAAAATGTATTCCCAGTTTGAACCCTTATCTCTTGGAAATGATAGGCGTTTATAGCCTTTTACAATCAAATTTTAAGATACTGAAAACTTGGATCTGTATCTAAAAATAGAAAATAAAACTAACTAATGCAATCGATAAACAAAGACTAGTTCCTAGAAATTGAATTGTCTTCTATATCAATCTTTGACATTTGTACTTCATCAGCTTCAGGACTCTATTGTGTCATGGAAAGGTAAAGGCACCTATCTTCTGTAGCTGGACTTCTTTAATTAACCATAATCGAAACTTTAGGTGACCAATTTAGCATTTGGTCTTCAAAATCTCCACGAATCTCTGATGCTGAGTGTTTCTTGATTAAGTGGTTAATCCTTTGATGCTCTCAAACCCCTTTTAATACTTTAAAATTGCCTTGCTCCAGCTTAGCTTTCAAAAATTTCTTTTTTTGCTTTCCCCAGCTAATTCACTTTATGATCTGTTGGTTAGCTGGTGAAAGTTTTGCCTTTCACCAGCTAACTGGTTGTAAATTTACCCTTTGCACTAGTGAAAGTTCTGTCTTGGCCAAAAAGGAAACTTACACCTCCAAAACTGTTGTCTTACCAAAAAATTAGTGTGTCTTTGATTTATCTCCCTGCATATTCACAACAACCTGGGCCAGTACCTATAGATCTGGATGTGACTTATGCTTCTGCTTCAATTTCTTAATTTTCCTCTTAAGGCGTTTTGCTAACCACCATAAACTGTTATAGTCCTTGGTGATTTTCTTCTTTCTCTTTTTGTCTTTGACACTTTCACGAGCCAGCTTCTCAAATGTTTCATCTGTCTCTGCGAAATTGTCAGACAGAGATTTGTATCTTGCCTTGATTACCCTTTCCAAAACCTCATGTTGAGCAATCACTTCCTTTAGTTGCTTGATTTTTTGTGATTTCTTTGACTTTTTTCTCTTTGATGTTTCACCTTCATCAATGGGAGTAAAGGTCTCACAGTCTTGTGCAAATTCCATGGAGTGTTCAAGGATTTTAATGGCTGGACTTTCATCTTCTTGCTCTGGCTCTGTTTCTGAGTCTGTGTATGGTAGATTAAGAATATTTGTCTTCTTTACTATAGGCTGCTTTGAAGTGGTTTCAAAATCTAATTTTTTCTTTGATCTTTGGGACTTTATGTCGGAAATCCTATCCTCTGGTGGTCCTGGAAGAACTCTCCTCCTCCTCGAGCTGCTCTGAGGAGTTAATTTCTTTTTCCCAACTTTCTTCTGCTCATTCATGGGCTAAGTTTGGGTCTCAAAGACTTCCCAAAAAATAAAATGTTGCCAAGTCCTTCCTCTTTGTCTTAGTTCTTTTAGGATTATCAATTTGATCAGGCTGACATGACATAGAGTGTTTTTCATACTTAGAGGTTCATCCCTAATCTTTTTACATACTTTGGTTAGGCTTTTTTGAAAGAAGAAAGGTAAATTCAGGAGATTTTTCCCTGTGAAATGATCTAAGAGCTTGAAATGATATAGCATCAGCTTATCATACCTGCCTTCTGAGGTTATATAAAGTTGAATGCCTTTGAACATGTCTTTCCATTCGTCCTCTAGATGAGAAACTGGCATGCTTTTCTTCCAGGTGATATTTCTGAATTCTGCCTTAAGATATTCTTTGAAATTCAGATTCTTGGTTGTTGTTGTCTTAAACCAGCTCTGGCCTGATCTAGGTAAGTTGGTTGCTGTGGAAATGGTGGCTTCATAAACTATAATTTCTAAAGAACCCACACTAGCTTTGTTTCCATCATACAATTTAGCAAACGCTTCAGCTGTTGTTTGGTGGCAACTATTCTGTAACTTTTCAACATAGCCCATGCAGCCTGTGTCTGAGAAACATTTTTGCACATCTGGATGTGACTGTAAAAATGACAGGCTGTCTAATTCTTTCCTCAGTAATAAACCGCTTTGTTTCCTTTCCATCTGTAACTCGAACCTCAGACAATTTGCAGACAATGTCACAGTAGTTTCTTGATTCAGACAAGGTTTGGCACTGGTGAAAAACTTTCTGTGTTTCCAATTCAAATATGAAACCATAACATATTTCTTGTGAACAATGCGTGTTCAAAATATGAAGTGTCGATTTGATGTTGCCGACTGAGTAGTATTGTTCCTTTACCTGTGATGATGAAGGTGAATTCGTCATCTCCAACGCCATCATTGTTGAAGCATGCATTTACGAACACGATCCGCCATGATATCTGATTTAGATGTGCATAACAGAATCTTCATCATCATTTGCTTTCACCATCACCTCATAATGATTATGTTACGTGTGTCGAGTGTGTCATCTTTTTTATTTTTAAAATCGTGGAGGAAAAACACGTGTTTCATGCTTTCACCAGTTAACTGTCTACGGGAAAGTACTCCTTAACCATTGAAACTCGTCGCTTTCACCAGCTAATCATCAACCTTGCAACACGTGTTAGCTGTTGAAAGTTTTTTCATGAAATTTTATAGAAAGACCTTCATGGATCAACTTATTTCTAAGGCATGAATTTAAAACCTAAGTTCTGATACTAGAAGAAATTAAAAACAAATAGAGAAAACTATAGATGACCATGCTATCACCTACAAAATGAAACCATAGTGACTGATTCATTTTGGCAGCTAACATTTGGCTCCAACTGGGATGGATACCTCCTTGTGAGGTCACCAAGAACCTAGTTAGACTCAGTAGCCTTTATTACAATTTGGAAATTTGAAAATTTGTTTTGCTCAGTACCATTGAGAATGGAGTTATTCAAGTGATAAAAACAAAGAAAACATAAATGAAAAGAATATGTACAAGTAAAACAGGGCTTTAAGAAAAGCCTTATGAAAAATAGGTCTTTAGAAAACACTCGTTGAAAGGGCCACCTGCTACTTCCTCGCCTGCAAGATTTTGGAGAACAAAGGTATTGTTCTGCTGAACTGTTGTTATGACGAAAGGACCTGCCTAGAGAGCATCAAATTTTCCATGTTTCCCCTTCTCTTGCCTTGCTGCATCCCATTTTAAGACCAGTTCCCCTGTTTTGAAAATATTTGTTTTGACCTTCTTGTCGAAAATCTCCTTCATCTTGTCTTGGTGTAATTCTGTCTTTTCCAGAAGCTTCTCTCTATCTTGCTACAACTCTACCAGATTATGGATTCTTCAAGTTAAATCACTTGGTTCAGAGTCAGTTTCTTGCAAAAACTTTGCAACTGGCAGTGCAAGTTGAACAGGAAATATGGCTTTAGTACCATATACTAACTTGAAGGGGGATGTACCAATTGAATTTTTATTTCTAACCCTGTCAGCCCACAAAGAAAATTTTAGCTTGGAATCCCAGCCTCTGGTATTTTTTTCAAGAAACTTCTTTATACTTCTAACTAAACTCTTATTCGATGACTCAACTAAGCCATTTCCTTGTGGATAGTAAGCAGTGGAATGTACCAGCTGAACTCCAAGCTCTTCACATATTTTTACCAAGTGTTTATCTTTGAATGCAACAACGTTATCAATGACTATTCTCTTAGGGCAACCAAATCTGGAGAATATGTTTTCTTGCAGAAAATTAATGATGACAGTATGATTGGCATTCCTAGTAGGAATGACCTCAATCCACTTTGTAAAATAATCAGTGGCAACAAGGATCCATCTGTGTTGACTGCTAGAAGGTGGGTGAATCTCACCTATGAAGTCCAAACCCCATTGCTGGAAGGGCCCTGTGACTACTATGGGTATGAGTGGAAGAGATTTTAGTTGTTGTTTGCCTGCGAACCTTTGGCACTTGTCACATGTTCTCACAAATTCACACACATCTAAAAATAAGGATGGCCAGTAATAACCAGATCTTAAGATTTTATGTGTGGTAGTCTTCGAATAGTGATGTATTCCACATTCACTATTATGGAACTCATTCATGACCTTAGCTGCTTCCTCTTGGTTTATGCAGCTCAATAATAAATCTATTGTATTTTTCCAGAACAATAAGTTGCTATTGATGCAGAAATTCATGGATTTGAGCTTTAAAGCCCTTCCTTGTGTGTTTGCCAAATCTGAAGGGACTGATAAAGTTTGCAGAAAATGAATAATGTGGTTGTACCATTTGCAATTAGCTAGGTGATATGAGACCTGCATTTCCTCACTTTCGTTATCCTCTGAAGACTGAACATTATCTTCATTTACACTTACCAAATTTATTTCAAGCAGTTTACAATTTTCTTCTGCAAGAAGTTTGGCAAGGCCTTGACCTTTCACAAGTTTTGCCGGTTTAATTTCAACATCAAATTCAATTAACTTTTCTATCCACTTACTCCTTTTTCCATCTATGTCGGGTTGTATAAGCACATATTTAACTAAACTGGAAGGTACGCAAGCTATTACCTTGGCTTGAAGGATGTAAACTCTGAAATATTTTAATGACTTGATTAGTTCTTTATTAACATAGAAGTGATATGCTTTGTGAGTTATACAAAGTTTGCTATAAACCTCCTGATAAAGTTTATAGTCCCAAGGAAAGACTGAATGTCCTTCTTTGATCTAGGAAGAGACAAATTTTAAATTGCTTCTACTCTTTTTGGGTCGATCCTCACCCCATTAGCTGAAACAATATGTCCAAGTAATTTCCCTTCCTTAAGTGCAAAATTTGATTTTTTTGGATTAAGAGAAATGCCATACCTTCGACATTTTAGGAATGTATTTTTCAAGTGATGCAAATGAAGTTCATGGCTGCTCGAAAAAATAGTAATATCATCAAGATATATCAGGATGAATTTGTCTTTCTCCCCAATGAAGGCAATGTCCATCACCCTTTGGAATGTCGCTCCTGCATTCATCAATCCAAAAGGCATCTTTTCGTACATAAACATACCCCATGGAGTAGTAAAGGCATTCTTTTCTCTATCGTCTGGATGGACAACGATCTGGTTGTATCCGAAAAACCTGTCAATAAAAGACATCACCTTTGATCCTGACACCTTCTGCAAAATATGTTCCATTTTGGGCAGTGGATAGTTGTCCTTCCTAGAGCACTTATTCAAATTTTTGAAATCCACGTAGATTCTGATCTCTCCATTCTTCTTTCTGACTGGCACAAGATTTGCAATCCATTTTGAATATCTGAGAGGTATGATAATGCGGGCATCCAATAGTTTCTTGATTTCCCTTTCCATTGTAGGCAACAACAAAGGATTAAAGGATCTAAGTTTCTGCCTAAATGGTTTGGTATCTTTGTTCAAGGGGATCCTTTGTCGAATTACCTCTATGTCAAAAGTCTTCAAGTCATCATATTGCCAAGCAAAGATGTCAGCAAACTCCTTTAGCAATTGACCATAATTAGCCTTTTGTTTTTCAGTCAAATGTGAAGCTAAGTTGACATATTTAGGATTCTGTTCGCTGGCTACATTATACTGCAAAACTTCTGAATCTTTTTCCCCCTTTTCCAATTTGATAGCTACATCATTGTTATCAAAAATCTTTTCTAAAGGGACCAAACCTTTAGGAATTTTGTTGGTCGACAACTGTACTATTTCATGTGCTATGATTTTGCTTCTGAATTTTGGCTTCTCAGCTTCATCGTCATGTTCATTCTCCTGATCAATTTGCAAATATGCAAACTCATCTACTACTGCAAGAAATCTAGTGAGTTCAGCATCGTCTTCGAAAACCTTCCAGAATTTTACATTATCAGGGAGGGATGGCCTATACTTGACTCGAATTCCGTAATTCAATTTATGAGGCAGAGGAGGTATAAAAGCATAGGCCGACACAACTAATGAATCAGCCAATTCATTCATTCCTCTGGGTACATATGAAATTTTGAAATCTGCAAAAGTATGAATCGCCCTCAAAACTTCGTCTCTATATGCTTTCAGCCTGACATGTTTTTCTTGAAAGGACTTATTTACTTGCCGAATGATTAAATCTGCATCTCCGAATACATGTAACCTTTTAATCTCCATCTCTTTGGCTGCATTTAACCCCAGAAGCAGTGCCTCATACTATGCAATATTGTTAGTCACTTTAAAATCAAGTTTAAAGGACAAATGAAAAGTTTTATTTGAAGGGGAAATCAATACCACCCCTATTCCTACTGATTCTTTGGTACAAGCACCATCAAAGAACATGGTCCAAAGATCGTCCTCTGCTGCTTCTATGGACTGAACTGCGGGCTTTCTAAGCAACAATGCATCTGGTAATGAATCATCAATTTGTAAAATACAAGATCCCATACCTATGTCGATAGAATATATAGGATGGTTGGATGGATTTTGTTCATCATTGATTACATATGTCCGTTGTGATTCCTTGTATAACCTTCTTTTTACCCCTCCAAAAATAGGGATAGTAGCATAGGAGAAATCCATTTGAAGAGTGCCACCTAGCCTCTTCATCCACGATCTTGATAACAAACATCCAAATTTAGGTGGCATGTCTGCCACTACTATGTCCATAACCATAGTTTTCATGGATGCTTGGGCTAAAGTTACAGCCAAGTCCTTGATCATTTCGAGACATTTGACTTTTCGAGAGTCAAAAGAGAAAAGATCATGGTAAGACATAGTGATCTCTAGCCCAAGCTCATCCATGACCGCCTTTGGCATTAAATTGTGAGAAGCACCGGAGTCCAACAAACATTTATGTAATGTTTTCTCGTGAATATTTAGAGAGATGTAAAAAGGAGGACATATTTCATCTCTATATTCTATCATTTGGCCCAGAGTAATGGTTGGATTTTCATCATATATGTTGAGAATATCAATAGAAGGGGATATAGATTTGGGATCCAGAGTTTTGAGGATATCTTTTTTGAACGTTTCATTTTTCATTAACTCAACCAGAGGAATGGGAATTTTAATTTTTTGTATTTCAGCCTCAAAATTAAAAGAATATGGGACTTTATCAGAGACTTTTACCTCATTTAAAGGAGCTTTCTGAATGCTTTTTTGTTCAATAGGGGTCTGACTTTTCAGAATTTGTTGCTTGACAGGGGCAACAGTCTTCTTGGGAGGAGCTGATGCTTTTGCTTTTGAGGGATCTGTTTAATGATTCTCTGATGTCTGATATTTTTGTTTAACAGGGGCTGTGCTCTTTTTGGGAGAGGCTGGTGTGTTTTGTTGGGCAGTATCAGACTTAGATCGAAGATTATATCTGTTCCTATCTTCCATTGTAAAAATACCATCATCAGCAGAATTATCCTTTGTCTGTTAAGTCATCAATGCCTCTTCATAGTCGTGTTGTGTCAGATAATATTTCCTTGTTTCTTCTCCAACACAGTGAATATTATCTTCTCCATCTTCTTTATAATCATCTTCATCTTCATCCATCACGACATTCTGAAGAGGAGCCTTTATTCTCTGATCTTCAGTAGGATTCCTTTGTCTTTGCAAAATCTGCGTTGGCTGATTATTTCTTCTGAAGTTGTTAGAATTGTGATTTGGGTTTCTACCTGCATAATCATAAGTGCCCCTTCCCTTTACAGGATGCTTATTTTCAATCTTGAGCTTAGATATCTCATAGGTTAGAGACTCTAACATCTTAGCCATTTTATCTAACTTTGGGTCATCACTTGATGAAGAAGAAGCTTCATTTCTTGGCCTTCTCCTATCAAAATTTCCCTTTATCTTTTGAGAGGCTAAAAATTTCGATTCCACCTCAAGGGCAACATCTTGCATCAGAGATAGTGTAGGTGACCTCCTTTCTCTCAACAATAAACAAAACTATGAGTCCAAAGAATCAGAATATGTGATTTTGGTAGAAGCATCTGAAGGTTTTATCTCTGCTGGTATTTTACTATACATCCAGTTAAACCTTTTAGTGAAATTAGAGACTGACTCACCATTTTGTTTCCATAGATTTCCAAATTTTGTGATATAGTATACAAAATATCTTCTATCACCCCAGTGTTTCAGGAAGGTATCATCCAATTTCGCAATTCCAGCTATGGAACCAACATGGAGTTCTTTGAACCATTTCCTAGCATGGCCATCTAAGCTTTGGACAAAAACTTGTGTCCAAACATCTTCCTCCTCAATATTAAGGTTTTCAGCATAACTGTAGAAAGTCTCAATATGTTCTTCAACAGACACATCGCCCTCACCTGTGAATTTGGGCATATACTTCTGATAGTCTCATGTCAGCATAGCTGATACTGGGTTTGGCAATATAAGTGGCGCATACCTAGCAACTAGGATTTGTTGCATCTTAGTCAAAGGAGGTGGTGCAGCCATAATGATCAGGGGTGAGAAAGGTGATAGTTTCTTTTTTGACTCTTCAACACTGGGGGAATGTGAAGGAGGTGAATCTTCTAATGGGAAAGAGGTCTGATATGAGGCTCTGTAAAAATTTGCAAGCTGTCCAACTAAATTTTCTTGACCTTTAGCAAACATCTCTTGAAGAAGATGTTCAACAGCAAGGAGGCTAGTATAGATGTTTAAATGATCTTCTTTCTGCTATGAATGAAAAGACTCAAGAGAAGAAGAACTAAGATTTCTTTCTAAAGTCTTGGATTCTTTTTCAATCAATTTTGAATCTGTCAATTTATCATCAATGCTATTTTCCTGTTGATAAAAAGGACTTTGTTCTTCTATAGTAGTTACAGTTGCTTCTTCATCAACACTGTTGGAAATTAATTCAAATTTTTCTGTAGTAGATTTTCCAGAACTAAAGAGAGGATTACCTTTTGTATCTGGTTTTGAAGCTTGACCCTGAATTGTCTTTCCTCTTCTGAGAATTAGTTATGGATTGGGCACTGGTGTGATAGGTGATTCTTGTGGATTCTCCCTAGTACTGATCCTCTTAGGAGCTAGGATGAACTTGTGGAGTCACCAGATAGATAGTTACAACCAATAAAATGTCTAATCTTTGTCTATCATCAAAGATCAGCTCTGTGCCGTATCCCAGGAAAGCAGAGCTTAAATTTCATTTTCCCTGGCAACAACGCCAATTTTTTATCACTCCAAGAAACTCCTTAGGGTTGTAGGCTAAGAATGCTTGGTAACTTAAGAATATAATGTGTAGGTATGCTTGGAACAATGGGATCACTAAATGATTAATGTAATAGACAACTCATCATACATTCAAATGAAATAGTGCTTTCAGAAAACAATAATCAGACCATATATTTTCAAAAGGAGAGGATGAAGAATACTAATCTTAATTGACAAATACAACTAGGTGTAGGGCTTAATGCAAGGTAGTAAGAAATCCTTCACTCCAAGCCTATGAGCTTAATAAAGAGATGACAGTCTTTAAAAGATAAGATAAACTGAAATAAAGTACAGAAACAAGATGTATGAATATTTCTGACATTGAAAGAAAAAGGAGACTGTAATTCTATTATCCAATAAGAGTCTATACAGTAGACAAAATGTATTCCCAGTTTGAACCCTTATCTCTTAGAAACGATAGGCATTTATAGCCTTTTACAATCAGTTTTTAAGATCCCGAAAACTTGGATCTGTATCTAAAAATAGAAAATAAAACTAACTAATGCAATCGATAAACAAAGACTAGTTCCTAGAAATCGAACTGTCTTCTATATCAATCTTTGACATTTGTACTTCATCAGCTTCAGGATTCTGCTGTGTCATGGAAAGGTAAAGGCACCTATCTTCTGTAGCTGGACTTATTTAATTAACCATAATCGAAACTTTAGGTGACCAATTTAGCATTTGGTCTTCAAAATCTCCACGAATCTTTGATGTTGAATGTTTCTTGATTAAGTGGTTAATCCTTTGATGCTCTCAAACCCATTTTAATACTTGAAAATTGCCTTTCTCTAGCTTAGCTTTCAAAAATTTATTTTTGTGCTTTCACCAGCTAATTCACTTTATGATCTGCTGGTTAGCTGGTAAAAGCTTTGCCTTTCACCAGCTAACTTGATCCGGATTTTATGAGCAGAACGAAATGAATACAGATTATTAATAGGTGCTTAACACGAAAATAACAGAGACACAGTAAAACTGGTTTTCTATTAAATAACGAAATAAGCTGAAACTGTAAAAAAAATGCAGCGGAAACAAGCTTGCTGGAATGGTGGCGGCTTATCTCTGAGAAGAGATGTGACGACAGCGCACATTCGCAAGAAGATAGTTACAATGAGGCTCTAAAGGCCTTTTTACAATAAACAGGAATGCCAAAAGTCCTAGGCATCCAAAAACCTAA
>SNQJ01S0005942.1:114367-149306 GCA_010110895.2 Picea sitchensis | reverse complement strand
CCGCCCTCTGATATAAACCTCTTAACACCTCCTGATACCACCACTTGCTCTCTCCTACACCAGTACCCCACTCACATCCCCGCGCACCTATCTCTCTCCCCCAATCACATCTCCCTTTTCACTTTCACCTCTCGCTTCCTGACATCTGTCTCCCATATCGCCTCCACCTGTGCTATCATCCCCACTTCACCCTGCCACCACAATCTCTCCTTCTTCCACCACATCCTCTCCCCCCTTCTTTCACATCCTATACCTTCGCTGCATCATCCCTGCGCCTTTACACCTCAACTTCCCTCGTATTGGCGTCCACACCTCCCAATCACCGCTCTGCCACCACACCATTCCACATGGCCATCGCTCATTTGGTGAAGCCTATGATTTTGCGCCATCGTCTCACCAGTTCCCCTCGCCTTCATCCACGTCCGCCTGTCGGCTGTCCGGGAAAGCATACAACAAAGCTCTAGATGGAAAAGAGTAGGGAGAGGTTGCCACATTCTTGAGGTTCATAGTTTACTTGGGCCATCCTGATCCTAATGAAGATATTTAATGAAGGTGAGGAAGGTTGGTGAAACCTCGTCTTACTCCTTAAATGGAAAGCCAGAAGGACCGTCAACAAGTCAGCTCTTCTGTAGGTCCCTTCTGAAACACGATTGCGTCTGAAAGAAACTCGCGTCTGACAAAATAATGCATGCACAATATGATAGAGAACATGCATACATAAAGCCTTGAATGCAAAGACTCGAGCACACCTCTACTGTTAGTGGAAAATTTCTCTAAGTATATAGGATCCATTTTTATATTTTGTCGAGGTCAATGGTTGAGCTAGGCTCCTGTATTGTAAAAGTTTTGATGAAGATTTGGTTCTTCTGATTATGTATCTATATTTGAGACTTCTTGTTTAATGAAATTCAGCTTCCTTTCCATTTTTCTATAACCGTTGTGTTAGAACACTCAGGCATGGATGATCCAATTGAGGGTAGTTATGTTGTTGTGATGTAGGTTTGATCACAATGGCATCGTGACCAATTTTAATCAGTTTCCTATGTTATCTTTTCCCTTATTATACTGAATGGCTCGGGCTTGGAAGATCCATTCGAGTTGTTACAATTGAAGGATAATGGAGGTTTGATTATTCTGCTGCTGTGACTATGTTTCTTGCACCATGTTTCAGTGTCTGAAGCTTGATCTCAAGATTTCTCTTGAGTTTGAGTTTTTCCTCTCCATGCTGCTGGAAGGCCTTATGCCCATAGTAGTCTCATTCACCTCTCTCTCCAAGTATTCCCTCTGCTCACACTTAAGCTCAACTTACTGACTGGAGTTGATCAAGACCTCACCTGTTGGTACATGCTGGTACCTATTTCTGAGTTAAAACGATATTGTCTTGAGCATGCACCCATTTGAACTCTTTAAAACCAACCTGTGACATAAAACTCTGATGGGTATTGGGATTACCTTCGATGCAATCTGAGGGTGACTCTCAGTGCTAACACAAACAAATCACTATTTAGAGCCTCTCCTATTCTCCTCTTCATCCTATATAAGAAGAGTTCGATCCCTCTCTTCAACACAGTTTGATATGCAAGTTAAGGGTGAAGCAATAGAGGCACATTTCAATGATAAAGAGTCAACATACCAAAGTAACATATCCATGTTGTATATCAACAATAGAGGCATCATATCAGAGGTGTATTTCAGCAAGATATTTTGGGTCTTTGTCAGGTCAGAGTCATTTTGGCAATCTCTTTAAGAGAAGAACATTCATGGTGGATATTTGTAAGTGATCTTACATTATTAATGAAATAAAAGAATATCGTTTGTTGGGGTTTTTCTCCCTGTAGATGGTTTCCCAAGGGTATATGCATTGTTGATGTGGATGCTTACTTATCTACATAGTTATTTCTATTTTGTTATGATTTGGTATTGTTGAAGTGTATTAAGATGGAATCAAAGTATTGAAGAAAATAAAAGAATTAATTTGCATAAGAAATCAAGCTCATAATTTAACACTAACATCTATGACTGAATTTAATTAATAATGCAAGACACTTAGGCATTGAATTAAATTAAAATCAAATTAATTACAAAAGTACATTCACATTATTAATCACTTAATACAGTGAATCCTAAGGTTTTGAGAGGTAATAATGATGACTCCCACATGTTGACATAGAAGTACTTGTGTGATGCTCCTAAAAACATCAACACTCCCTCTTATAATGGAATGTACTTCCACCACCTAGAGGTGGCTCTCTCTTCACTACAAAATCCACTACCATGGCTACTCTCCAATCCACCTAATTGGTTGCTCCCTCTAAACCATAATTTATCCATGTCATCTCACTCAGACCTGAATTCAAATAATTTTTACTACATTTTGAGATCCATGCATGGGATCTACTTCCTATTGCTCGAACTATGTTGCCCATTTCCCTATCACACTACCTACTTCCTAGACCTATTTCCCACTGCCCGAAACCCTGCTCAAAACTACGTGGGGCTACTTGTTGCTCTCCATACCCCTGACCAAAGCTTCCCACAACCTTCTGCTAATACTCAGAACTCCTACAATATTGGTTGACAGGCTACCTGGCTCCTGTGGTCCCTATTGGGTGGATCTGTGACGCTGATGTTGACTTGGATTCTTGTTTAACCTTCTCTGGCAGCTTTTATTGGCCTGAGTTGGTGGATACTATCCTATTCGTTAATTATGCAACTACTTTCTACTTGCTCCATGATTTTCTCTGCACCATCACCTATATCTCCTCTACCGGTTCACACAAATGACCCCTCTCCAGCGATTCTATTGTGGATTGTTAGTTGGTTGTTGACTGCATCCCAATACTTCACCTTATTCAACCTTGTCCATTGTTTTCCATTGATTCCACACTCCTACGTGACAACATTTTACCATGAATTGTATGAGCCCATGTCATCTCTTCTCTGTCGGTTGTTCTTTCACTGGCTCGATCCACTACCAAATTTCCAGCTCCATGCACATCGATCATCATTTTAGCAGCTGGCATGGTCTCAATCCACTCCAGCACCTGCTAACTTGACTTTCCATTGGAACGTTTTCTACCAAGCCCTCACAAACTTCTCTATTGGTCCACTTATCTCCAGGCGGTTGCAACAAATTTACTGCTAGTGGATACCAATTTTAGCCATCAGTTCTTGCTAGCTCACATAGATTTTCCCCTATAAGCTAAGCCTACACTCAAGTGCTTCATAACGACCAATCAACTCAATCTACCACTCAACCACTCATGGTCAATCCTTAGCCCGATCATGCAAGTGGATTTGTAGGGACACATTGAAATCGATTCATACGATGTTATACACGGTCGTATGATGAATGTACAATGATAGTAGAGTTATACAATTTTTTTTCTTTTACCTGTAGCCTGTAAAACAATAAACTTTTGTGTTGCAAAATACTATCTTAGAAAATTTGGTTTCTGCCATAGTGTCGGCTTCGATACCATGTTAATTTTCAGAGCTTAGTTCCTGACAAATTATTTCCTAGTAAATCCTTTTATATAACATACCCATTCAAAAAATTTATTAAATAATAACATGACTGAGTTTTAACAATAAATCAACAGAATCATTAAAAAAAAAAACCAGAACGCATTGCACAACATATTTTAGGGTAAATAACCCTTTGAAAAACCCTTGTGGGAAAACCTCTAGGATGATTTTATGAAATACAATCAGGGCACCCATCCTAGTATAATGTCCCTTTTGAGGAAATACAAATATTGCAACAAATAACCTATCCCACGTGGATTTTATCTCCCTTTTTGTCCCCTGCAACCTTTCTCTCTCTCTTCCCTTGCACACTTGAATGGTCACTCACTCTTTTTGTACCATCACTGTGTCTCCCTATCTCACTTAGGATGTCTTTTATAACCTTTAGTTTACATTAATTCCAAAGACCTAGATCTCCTAAAGTGATCTATAACTGAGATCTAATATCACATTCACTTTAGATATAATGGCTAGGACTTAATTTAATTACTAATTCCAAATACTTATGAATTTAATTAAATTAAACTCACATTAATTTCAAAACTACATTCACTTTATTAATCACTTGATAAAATGAATCCTAAGGTTTTGTGAGGTAATAATGACAACTCCCACGTGTTGACATAGACCAATGTGGAAGTACCTCTCCGATGCTACTAAAAACATTCACACTCACTCTTAGTGAGGAAGGAACTTTCGCCACCTGCAAGTGGCTCTCTCTTCGCTACAAAATATACTACCATCCCTTCTATCCAATACACCTAACTTGTTTCTCCCTCATAATTAGAGGCCATCTCGGTCATCTCGCTTGGACCCGTCCTCAAATAATTTTTACTAGATTCCTCGATCCATGCCTGGGACCTATTACCCACTGCCAGGACTCTTCTTCCGATTACCCAGTCAAACTGCCAGCTGCTCAGACCTGCTACCCAAGGTTTCTCATATCCTTCTGCTACTTCTTGGGACTCCTATATTTTTGGTTAACTATTTTCTGATCCCTCCTAGGCTTATTGGTGGCTTCATGGATCTTCCCAAGCCCTTTTTGGGATGTCCGCCCACTTCCCATGGGTTGCTCGACTATTGTCCGACCCATGTGGACCCTACTGGGAGGCTCTACGGTCATGTTATTAACTTGGCTGCTTGTTGGACCTTCTCTGGTGGATTTTCTTGGCCTTGGTTGCTGCTGCTAACTCAGTAGTGAATTCTATAGTTGTTTCTAACTCACACGATTGTTGTCTCAACATAGTCACCTACATCTCCTCTGTCAGTTCGCGTGAACACCCCCACTTTGACGACTATGCAGTGGACAATCGACTGGCTATCAGCAGGAGACTGGGCGTCGACTGCATCCCAAGTCTCCACCCTATGTAGCCTTATACGCTATTTTCCACTACTTACACACTCCTACATGACACCCTTTTACCACATATAGTCCCATCCCACACCTGTTGTTCTGTACTAGTTATTCTTTCATTCGCTCGATCTATTGCCATATTTCCAACTCCACATGGATAAATCAATGTTTTAGTATCCAAAATGGTCTCAATCCACTCCAGTGCCTGCTAACTTGACTCTCCACCGACGTCTCTCCTACTACGCCCATGCAAACTTATCTGTCAGTCCTATGATCTCCATAGTGGTTGCAACAAATTTGCTTTTGGTGGCTTCCAATCCCATTCGTCACTTCTTGCTCACTGATGTGGATTTTCCTCTTCTAGTCAAGCCTACTCTCTCAGCGTTGCATCACAACTAATCATGTCGATATGCCACCAAAACACCCACGATCAATCCTTATCTTGATCACTACAGGCCACACAACAGTCGATTTTTACGAAGTTGTATGATGGTCGTACAACAATTGTATGACAATTGTATTACGATTGTATAGTTCTACCCTTTTTTTTACTTTTACCTGCAATGTGAAAAACAATAATTTTTTGTGTTGCAAAATACTATCTCAAAAAATCTCGTTTTCTTTAGAGTCTTGGATCTGATACCATGTTAATTTTCATAACTAAGTTCCCTAAAAATTATTTCCTAGTAAATCCTTTGGCATAACATACTCATTAAGGAAATTGATTGAACAATAGCATGATTGATTTTAATAAATAAATCAGCATAATTATTAGCAATAAAAACCATGATGCATTACATAAGATATTTATAGATATATAACCCATGGAAAAACCCGGGTGGGAATACTAGATCTATGATGATTTTATTAAATAAAATTAGGGCTCTCATCCTAAGATAATGGCCCTTTTGAGGAAATACAAATGCTACAACAAATAGCCTATCCCACCTTGTTTCTATCTCCCTTGCTACTCCCTGCATCCTTTCCTCACCCTATGTCTCTGCACACCCGAGTTCTCACTCACTCTTTGTGTACCATCATTCTGTCTCCTCCTCTCAATTAGTTTGTCTTTTATAACCTTGAGTTTACCCTAAGTCGAAAAATCTAGAACTCCTAAAGGGATCTACGACTGAGATCTAATATCATGTTCACTTTAGATATACCAACTAGGACTTAATTTAATTACTAATGCAAAATACTTAGGAATTTAAATAAATTAAACTCACATTAATTACAAAAGTACATTCACTTTATTGATCACTTAATAAAGTGAATCCTAAGGTTTTGAGAGGTAATAATGATGAATTCCACATCTTGATAGATATCGACATGGAAGTATATGTCCGATGCTACTAAAAACATCAACACTCCCTCTTAGTGAGGAAGGTACTTCCACCATCGAGAAGTGAATCTCGCTTCTCTAGATAATCCACTACCATGGTTTCTCTCCAATCCTCCTGATTAGATTCTCTCTCTGCATGAGAAGTTATCCATGCCATCTCACTCAGATCTGTTTTCAAAGAATGTTTATTGGATGCCTGGATTTGTGTCTGGGACCTGTTTCCCGCTACGTAGACTCTTATTCCTACTTCATGGTCACCCTTCCTGCTTCCCATAAACCATGACTGAAGTTGTGTGGGTCTTCCCACAAACTTTTGTTGTTTCCGAAGACTCCTGCATTCTTGGATGATAGATTCTCGAACTCTACTGAGATGTTCAGTGGATTCTTGGGTCTACCGGAACCCTTTTTGGGTTGTCTTCCCACTGCCCAATGGATTTCCAACCCCTACAACCCCTGTTGGGAAGATGTACATCCCTACTACTGACTTGGGTGCTTGTTGGACCTACTCTAGTGTATTTTCTTGGACTTGGTTGGAAGATGTTATGCCAACCATCAATTTTGCAGTTGTTGTCAACTCGTAACGAAATTATATCAACACTATCACCTACAACTCCTTTGTCGGTTTGCATAGTTGCCCCCACTTCGATATATCTATTGTGAACTGGAAGCTAGATGTTGGCTACAACCTAAGACTTCTCCATGTGCAACCTTCTCTGATACTGGCCACCACTTACACACTCCTATGTGGAAGCCTTTTACCACAAATTGTCTCATCCCATGACTGCTCTTCTCTATCAATTGTTATTTCCCTAGCTCAATCCATTGCCAAATTTCTAGCTCCATGCAGATTGATCAATATTTTAGCAACTGGAGTGGCCTCAATCCACTCTAGCACGCGCTAACTCAACTCTCCATCGACGCGTCTTCTACCAAGCCCACACATGCTTCTCTATATGTTCTCTTATCTCCATAGTGGCTGCAAATTTGTTTTTTCTGGTGGCTGCCAATCCAAACCATCACTTCTTTCTAGCTCACACAGGTTTTCTTTTGTCGATCGAGCTTATTCTAGTAGTGATTCCTCATGACTAATCAACTCGATCTACCACTCTTTCACTCACAATCAATCCTTAGCCCGATAACCACAACAGATCTATGCAGATACACTGCATTTGATCCATACGACATTGTACGACGATTGTACGGTTGTTGTATGATGACCATATAGTTCTACCTTATTTTTATTTTACCCACACCCTGCAAAATAATAAATTTCTGCACTGGAAAATATTGTCCTAACAAATCTTATTTTCGTTGAAGTCTCGGCTCTGATACCATGCTAATTTTTAGAACTCAATTCCTGTTAAAATTATTTCCTAGTAAATCCTTTGCTATAACTTACTCATAATTTTTTTTTATTGAATAATAGCACAAGTGAGTTTTAAAAAAAATATCGTCAGAAGCATTAGCAACATAATCCATAACGCATTGCACAATATAATTCTAGGTAAATAACCTCTAGAAAAACCCTCATGATAAAACTAGATTTATGATGAATTTATTAAATAAAGTCAAGGCTCTTGTCCTGGGATAATGTCCCTTCTAAGGAAATACATTTGTTGCAGTGAATAGCCTTCCAAAACCCTAGATATCCTAAAGTGATCTACGACTGAGATATAATCTCATGTTGACTTTAGATCTAACGAATGGGACTAAATTTAATTACTAATTCCAAATACGTAGGCATTTAATTAAATTAAACTCACAATAATTACAAAAGTACATTCACTTTATTAATCACTTAATAATGTTAATACTAAGGTTTTGAGAGGTAATAATGATGAATCTGATGTGTCAACATAGACCGACGTGGCAGTACTTATCCGATGCTACTAAAAACATAAAAAATCCTCACTCCATCATCTCCAAGATACCTGAATCCATTCTCCATTATAACTCTTAACTACCTGAGCAAACACTTCCCTTCTATCCATTGCACCTGGCTTGGATCCACCATGAACTCACTCAATGTGTTCACATTAAAACATATATTTGGCCTAGTGTTGACAAAATACATTGACAAAGCTATCATTTGTTTGTATTCCCTAGGATCCACCAACAATGAATCTGAGGTGACAACCTTCTTCAGGTTGTTAACCATAGATGTAGCTATCGATATATAGTCCTCCATCCTGAATCTCCTCAAGATATCCACTATGTACTTCCCTTGACCAAGGAACATCTCTCTCGATAGTTTCTATACCTATAACCCTATTAAATAATACATCAATACAATATCCTTCATCTTGAACTCTATAGCCAAAATATGCTTTACACCCTTCTATAAGCTCCTCTGTTCTTGTGAGAAACAAATCATCCATGCACAACACCAAGACAAGTGGATATGTCCCAACAAGTATGAATTACAGGTTAGGATTTTCCTCACTCTTGGTGAATCCCATACACTGCAAGTACCTATCAATCCTAGAATAACATTCCATGGGTGCATGTTTGAGTTTGTACAAGGCTTTCTTAATACCGCACACATGATACTCTCTCCCATGTACCTCAAATCCCTAAGTTTTCTCCACATATACTTCCTCCTCAATGATCCCATTGAGGAAAGTTGTCTTCACGTCCATATGGTGAATCCTCCACCCCATAATTGAAGCAATAGACATAATATATCAAATAGAATCATACCTAAAGATTGGAGCAAATGTATACTTGCAGTCCACTCCCTGTCTCCGCAAGCCTCACCTTGAACTTATCAATGCTTCCATATAAAACAATCTTGATCTTGTAGAGCCACCTGGAACTAACAATTGACTTCCCATTTGGTCTCGAAACTATGTCCCAAAAAACATTCTTCATGATATAGGTGTACTCCACCAGGGCATCCCACCAAACCTCTTGAGTTGTCACTTCCTCAAAACTGGAATGATCACCATCAATGATGCTACTCATAAGCACCATATAGTTAACAATCTTCCTCGGAGTCCTTCCCTCTCTAAATTCACTCCTAGGAGCCTCACCAACATCCCTTAATGTCTATAATAACCACATGGATCTCCTGAAAAAACTAGAAGGGACTAACTCCTACTCCCCACCTAAAGTTTGACTGACTAAAATGGAATATGTTGAGTGTTGCTAATGTTTCATAGCCTCATGTTCCTCATCCTATTCCACTTTTGGTGACTCCTAATATTTCATATATGTTATGTTCTCCTCACACTTAACATATTGTTTGAAAAATCTCTTCCTATGTGTTGTTATGAAAATCATGAAAGCATTTGATGTATCTTTGTACCCCACAAATATACCCTTATGTCTTAAAGGCTCCAAATTGTTCCTCTTCTCCACAGGAACATGGATCTATATTGGACAACCAAATATCCTCAAGTGTCCTATATCTTCATTGATCCAAGAGTTTCCAAAACACTCAAAAGTGATCCACGAGGATCCATAATTATAAAAATTGATCTTCTCAAATGGTCATGAAAATGAATTAATTGCGTAGATCTTGGCAACAAATTTCCAATGGCACAAAAATAGCCTCAAACAGAGTTTGTATGTAAAAGTTATGGCTAGTCAAAGTTTTGGTCAAATAGGGAAAAATTCAAAGCAGGGGTGGCACATGGTAGGCCCACAGGATGCCACGTTGCATGTCTATATAGGTTGTGCAACTTTCAACATGGCTTCATACTGACATTAGTAGGGTGATGTGGAAACATGAGAGGCTACCATGTGTCACTAATTTTTGTCATTTCCAGGCACCCATGTGGACCAGTAAAAAGGGCCACGTGTCATCCATACGATGATGTGGTAGGTACAATTAGAGTCTATATGATGATGTGGCAATGAATGGGTAGTGACATGGTAGATCCATATGCATAGTTGGTAGTGACATGGTAGTACCATCAAATTCCATGTGGCATGACTCTGCAACACTGTTGGAAGGTGACATGGCATGGTGTGACATGCACCAATCATGGGCTTCCATGTGGTAGGCTCAGATTGGCTAATGATGATTCAAGACATGAACTTTGAGGGGGTCAATTGGTTGGTTCTATTGTTTAATTTAATGATATAACCAACAAATGTCCTTCTTCTACTGATTTTTCAACTGAGTTGCATCTACCGGTGCTAGAATAAACTTTTCTACAATCTCCCAAAGGTCATGCTCCATCCAACCAATCTTCAAACCTAAGATTGGTTTTTTCCATTTCCATATATGAAAAACAAAAACTATCGTGTTCTTATTCCTTCAAGCACCCACAATAATTCCATTATTGTTTTAGAGATATGCAGAGATATACTTGAAGATATAATAGATCTACTGCAAAAATTGTTGTTTATCTAAATTTGTCCCCCTCTCAGAGTGCAAGCTTTGATAGCATGTTAAATTTCTAATCCCGACACCAAGGTAAGTTATTTGCTAGTGATTTCCTTGTTGTAAATCAAATTAACAAATCACAAAAAAAATACACTTGCTGGAATAATTAACTAAAATAAATAGCAGAAGAAAAGAAATCAATTCCAAACACAAAGATTTATTCCCTTCAAGTCAACTTGTCATTAGAATAATATCAAATATTACAAGGGCTCCCTTACAGGTAAAATGACCCATATAGAAACACATAAAACTATAGACAACACCTGCAAACCCTATCAACTCCTTCGCGGTTGTACTATCTCGTACAATCACTTTTCCATATCTCTATGTGTCTGTCCTCACTATATCCTATGTATATACATGCTTTTCTGCAAAAAAATCCCACATACATATACACCCTGACTGACCTATGAAGTGAGTACAACTCCACTTTGTTGTTGTGTCTCCAATCTACTAGATCTTCTTGCAGCTACCCATGTTTTCTTTCGCTTAACATGTATTGATCTCTAGATGGAAGTACTTTTCCAGCTATCCAAGATGTCATTGAGAAAAAGTCCTTATTTTCTCTCTCTATATAATAAAAAGTGTCTGCTCCTTTACCCTAGAATTTATTTTATAATATTAAGTTATGACCTAACCCTAATCTTGAATGTGATTGATGGTTGATATTAAATCTCACCTTACTTAAGATCAATCACTAAGATTTAATTTAGTTATAACTTGTGTATTCTCTTGCTGAAAAGTAAATTACAACACACAAAATAAAATACATTGAAAATACACTAGTTGGAAACAAAACAGTGGAAGCAAAATATGGAAACCAAACTATGCACAACACATAGAAAATATTCCCTTCAAATCATATTTTCATTAAATAATGAATCCAAGCTTACAAGATATCCTAAACTAGGAAATATTCCCACTCAGAATAGAAACAGAAAAATACAACAAATTCCTCCAACCCAACAACATTGTTGCTATTGTATGACTCTATACTGGCATCCTATATGATTTGTACAAACCTTGTATGACTTGCACAATGTATATGTATGCACCTGTTTCCACTACACTGCACATGTATTGGCATGCTTCCATCACTCTACGCTTATGTACACACCCTCGACTACTGGCCTGGCGTATATGTACATGTCATGTTGCATCTCCATGACTCGTATGTATACACCCTTCTACACTGTTGCAATGCGTATGTATGCACTACTAGATGTGTTTGTTGTTTCTTCCTTCTGCTTTGGAATGAGATGATCTCTAGATGAAATTCCTTCTTCACCCTTGCTGAGATCTCCTTGAGCAAAAGTCTTTCTTTTCTCTCTCTATGAGTCATTGATTCCAAAATATTTTTCTCTTATTTCTTCTCCTTTCACCTTGGATGCATTTTATAAAATTGATTTGAACCCTAACCATAGTCTCCAAAGTGATCAATTGTAGATACTATATCTCACCTCGCCTAAGATCAATGGCTAATATTAATTTAATTAACTAATGCTAATAACTTTAGCATTTGATTAAATTAAACTCACATGATTAATAAAATAACTTTAATTTAACAATTCCTTTAATTAAAGTAAATTACTAAGGTAGAAGGCTTTGTAATACCTCTGTACGTCTAGACACTTAGACCTGTGCGGAAGTACCTATTTGATTCTACAAACATCAACAATATAAAGCCACATGTAGAACCATCTTCTCATCAAAATCTAGACTATTTACGCGCACCTTTCCCTCATTCAATTTTGATTATTGTTCCTCATGAGTGCCAAAAAGGAATGGGGTCAAGATACATTTCAACCTTTCCCTCCAAGTTCTTTAACCATTTTGAAGCCATCAAATATGTTTGGGAACCATATTATACTATACAAAAGATCATGTTAGGATTGCTAGATCAATATACATTCACTGGAAATGCTCAAGAATTTTATATGATAATGTGGATGGATGAATATTTTTATAATCATGTATAAGATGTTTTACTTTAAATTACTCAATAACAAGACATTGGTATCCTTTGAATTATGATGTACATGGAATGCAACTTCTTCCAAAGTGGTTCTAAATATTTCAATTAAGAAACAATTACGTGGTAATTTGAATGAGAAGAGAGGATATAATTTCCTATGATTGAAAATTTAAATTCATGGAATTCAAAGCACACAGAAAGATAAGTAAGTGATGCCACATGGTCAAGTCTTTCTGGTTCCACAAATCTTGAATGAGGTTGTCAATGGATTGAGTGGGATCTCATAGGATAGTGTGTTGTGCTCTCTAAAACTTATGGGTGGCCTCCTCTTGCATTTCGCCTCAAAGTGGAAGGTTCCAATCTAGACCTATTTCATTCATATTGTGTATCCTTCTCAATGTGTAGTCCGACCAACATTTTTTTCTTAAAGGAAAAAATTGGTGAAGCAAATTGAATCCCCTACCTAGGATACACTTATTAGACTTAATGGAAATGCAAGTGAGATTGAAAATTTGATTCCATTTTTCTTAAGGCTTGTAATCATAAACATTTATGGACAAATTACTGGACGATGGTAAAAATATCAGAAAATTATGTAGAATTAGGAGATATGAAAGAATCCTATCTTACAATAAATCAAGTAATGATTTCAAAGAAAAATATTTCATAATAACTATTGATGCAAAAGTTATGTTTCTAGAGGCATTCACAAAAACTTGGATTCAAATAAAATCATATTTGGGTGTTGATACCATTTATTTGTTTTACAAAACTTATGTAAAAGTAGTTATAGAACCNGAAAAATATTTCATAATAACTATTGATGCAAAAGTTATGTTTCTAGAGGCATTCACAAAAACTTGGATTCAAATAAAATCATATTTGGGTGTTGATACCATTTATTTGTTTTACAAAACTTATGTAAAAGTAGTTATAGAACCCAAATAAACAAATTTTAAAATAATAACATATGTTTTATTAATCAGGAAAAAAAATATTTTTCCTAATTCCAAATAACAAAAGAAATACCTGATTGAAGTCATTCCTTTATTTGATGAAGAAATGTAGGATTAACCTTTGGAGTCTTCTTCTTTAATGATTCACTACCATATATTTTCAATTACCATGTCTCTCTCATCACCACGACCATCTTATTTCTATAACTCTAATACCATGTGTTGAAGCCACAACAACCCCCCTTTACCTTTTATTTTACGAGTGAAAGGAAAGGGACCCCTACTCAAATTTCATCCCTAATGTCTAATCCCCTACTGCTTGAACCTAATTCTAATTCTTTATCTTCCTTAAGGAGGTTGGGAGTTTGATCTTGATTGATGATTTTCTTGGATGAGTTTGTTTCTGGAGGATTTTATGACTGAATAACTTAAATTATACATCCTCTTTTTTGCATGTTATGCTTATTGTCTTCATGTTTAATCTCTCGCATGTTGATCACACTCTTCAATTTTTAACACTTGACTTAAATCAGAAGATCACTAATATTTCCTTTGAGTTTGAGACTTGGAGCATGCAGTTTTTAAGAAACTTATCTACATCCACCCATGATTATCTTTATAAGTTTGTTGAAGGAAGGGAATGTAATTTTTATGGTATAATTTAGTGTTATGTAAATGAGTGAGCTTAGTCCAATATGAGAATAGTTTACCATCAAAATACTTTATCTGATCAGAGAACATATGTGCGATACCTTGTGGAAGCAATAAGAAAAGGTGATTTTTCTTCCCGATAAGGGGGAGCCTGGCAAGGATCAAGGTCAAGGTTATGAATAAGGATCAATGGTTTCCCCCACATGCATTTCAAGGCTAGAGTGGTCATGTAAATGAGGAGTGAGCTTATTCCATCAAAATAGTTTACCGTTAGAATCCTATATCTCGTTGGATAACATACGTGCAATACATTTATTAAATTTATTTATTATTTGCATGTTCATTTTTAATTATTTATCATTTTTAAAGTCGAGTGTACATGTTTATTATTACAATATTTTTCGGAAAATTAATCCCTCCATGTCCCAACCATCGGAGAGCATGTTCCATCAGAGTGTATAGTCATCAGAGTTGTGAGATAGATCTTACCTTCACCTACAACCATCAGACTATTATGGGGAGTTTAAATTGTACTTGAAAGAGTATGATGGAAGGATGAGATATAGGAAAATAATATTGGATGATAGCATTCAATAGACTAACAAAAAAATTCCCATAATAACTCGAGGAACAAAAGATGATACTAACACGCATAGTTAATAATGTTTGTAAAGGAATATAATTTATGAATTGGGTTAGGGAGAGAATAACCACTCAAGAGTCTCTTTATCTTATGTTTATAATGCTTACATCTCCATTTTAAAAAATGTAAAAGAAATTCGAAATGTAAAATGACAAAACAAAGGGAAATGAAATGAATAGTCACAAGAGCCGAGGAGTCTCTCTTGTCTTATAAAAGAGAACTCGTTGGATATAATGAGGGACTTTTTCCCATTGTATAGACTACCAATACTTTTATTTCTGGATATATGAAGAGCATAAGGTGTTTTGGAAGTCATAATTGTTATAAAATGTGTTTGGGACTAATGCATAAATGTGTTTCTCATTTAGGTTTTTCGAGTACTGATCATATGAAATATTTGTATGCTTCGTATTTGGAATGCTTATGCTATTGTGATTTATTCTCAATACAAGGATGATGTTATAGCTCTTATTTGCAACTTCTTGTGATAATATCTACAATATTACTGTTTTAACATATCATTGCCTACCATGAACTATTTTTTTTGTTAGAGATATCATTTTAAGTTGTATTCATCTATTAGTTTTTCTCCTGCAGGATAGGTTAAAAGTTGTTAGATTATATTAGTTTTCTTTAAGTTTAGAATAGGTTTAGAATTAGAAATATTTGGGTGATATTTCACTATGTTTTCCATTTTATTCTTTTAATTCTCATTATAAACTAGGCCTACATATTGGTTGAAAGTGCTACATCAAATGAGGGTAGGCCTAATTAGGACCTTCCATTAGGTGTTCTCCCTTACCTGCATGACATACCATTTGGACCTGTCAACAAAAATGGTGCTAGAAGGAGGGCCAGATGACAAGATGAGCCTATGGAGTCATTTACATTATTTTTATATTTATTAATTAATGGCTCCATCCCATATCCCTTTATGGAGATGTTTTCCTGATATTGCACTTCTTCAAACTCATAGAAATATTTTACAATTCTTGTTACAATTTAAATTTGATGGCGAGGGTGAAACTTATGCATATGAGCATGGTTTATCATTATGGAAATTTTGTTGATCTAAAAATATTAGTAATGGAAGTTTCATTTGCAGTATGTTCACTCTCACTCTTGCAGATTGTGTCAAGAGTTGGTGTAAGACTTTGTTGGTTTCCTCTATTCACACATGGCAGTAGTTTATGCATCAAGTTTGGCATGATTTTGAGAATTATGATTATAATGATTTGTGTAAAGAGATATCATAGCTTGTAAAGAACAAAGATGAATCTCTTGAATATTTCCTTATTAGATTTATGCATCTTTGCTATATATTTCCTTTGGATGATAGGACTTCTATCACTGATTTGATTCCATGTTTAGTTTATTTTACTAATGAAAGATATCAACTAGTGGATGAAGAATCTAGATCATGTCTTAATGATCATTTACATGTTGATTTCGATTCACGTGAAAATGTTAAAAATGATAATGGTTTAGTTGGAATCCATATGCCTAGATATTTCTTTAATATGGGGGATACAGATCAGAGAGATAATTCTTTTTTGGAAGAAACATATGTATCCTCCAACCACTCCATTCACCCTTTCTTTCCATGTGACGAAAAATAAACCTTTTGTGTTGTAAATTCGAGTTTATATTTTTCTGTAGCTAACAAAGAGAACGGTTCTCTTGTTGATAATGGGATACTTTGGGTCACAAAAATGGTTATGTCAGTTTTTCATTATCCTATCTTCTCTTTTCCATCACAAGAAATGGAAGAGGAAGCTATCGAACAAAACTTAATTCTGATCATTTTGTTAATGAATAAAATTTGGACACTCATGAACTGAATCCTTCCTCACCCATGGATAATTTGGAATTAGATCCTTTTGATTTAGATAGTTCTTCTATTATAAATTATCCTAGTTTAACTGAGCTAGATTAAGAATGTTTTTCTATTGTTTCTGGATCATTTATTGAAAATTCTTGTTCTAAGAGTTCTTGTGATTTGAACCTCTCTTCTAAAAATGAGTATGTTATGAAACATATTTCCGATTATCATACTTTGTAGGGGAAAAACAAGCATGTTGATCATTGCACTTCAAGAGAATAAATTAACATATAGGACATACCTCTTCTATCACAACAATCCACTTTTTGCTTGAAAGAGGAAAACCATGTTGATTGTGAAATCATGCTTAGTGTGAAGCCTATCATTTCACAATCATTCAACCATGCTCTTAATGAGGAGGAACTACCATTCAATGAAACACCTTTTGGAAATATTTTTTGTTCAAGAGAGGCTCTTCATTCTATTAATTCTTCTACTTATTATTTTTTGTATCATGATCTTTTTAATGGTTTGATCTTGTAGGAATCCACCCATTGTCATATTCAAATAAACTAAATGAGTAAAACCAGTTTTGAAGTACTCGATGGTGGTAATGTGCATATGGAAGATAGAGAAGATAATTCCTCTTCCCGTGAACTTAGTACAAATATTCCTTATCAACCTTTTTCATGGGATGAAGGAAATGTCATAGCAGATGTATATCAACCAATGTATTCTTCTTTTTCATATTCAATTGTTATGAATAGAGAGTCTTCTTGTTCAAGTATCCCTTTAGTTAATATTGTTGATATTAGTGTCTTCCACTGTTATCTTGAATATATGTCTTATACCATGCGAGATTCTATTTTATGTATATCATTTGATCCCACTAATTTATCTCAAGTGAAATGGTTGCTTGAAGTATGAGCCTCGAGAGGCTTTCCAAGACTATGAGGCAATTCGGTCTAGACTTATGGTTATGTCAGGCCCTCATTATTTTGGCTTGGCTTTAGGAATTAACAATTTTACTAGCATAACAATTCTCTCACCAAATATACTTCATAGAGATTCTTGCATGGTTCTCATTTGGTATGCTACTTTCCCCTAGACTAAATCCATCAATTCTATAATAGTCATACAAGATTTTATGATAGAATTGAAGAATGGTTGGAGGGATATTAATCAGATAGATCTCTAGTGAATTATTACTATGACATCTTTAATCTGGTGAATAGATTCTTTGGTGTTTTAATTTTTCCTACTTTTACTCTTCATTTTCTCCAAGTCTTGTTACTATTATTTTATCATCAACATGTGTTTGGAGGCTTGGAATTATATAGATGGATACATTGGTATTATGACTTCGTATAGTTCATTTTTCAACCATTGAGGTGTAGTATATGATCTGAAATGATCATTTATATGACAATGGTTGAGTTGTTATGCATGTGTTCATTAACCATTTAGGAAGTTGAATGAAAGAGGAAGAATTATAGAAGAAATATCACATCCATATGCACATATGCATATCTGAAATAAAGAAATAATAATAACAAACCATAGAACACCAAAGTGATAATGGAGTTCGACAATCTCGCCTACGTATCTGGGCCTTTGTCTCAGTGGGTGAGGCTTTCTTATTTATGTTCGAATCTTTAAAAAAACATCACAGTAGTTCCAAAAAGTTTACAAACTGAACTGGTCCTTTTCTACCAGATCTTTGGAACCCAAAAAAATAGACGGCACTGAAATCGGATGACTAGAGCTCCCAGAAATGGCCCTAAAAGGTGCACTCCTCAATAACTTCCCTGCATAAAAATGTCTTTGGCTTGGAAAATATTCAACATAAACCTTCTCTGAATGTACTTTATGGCTCTAAGAACCCCTGGTTTATATACATCTGAAGTTGGTAACAATCTCCCAACTTCCCCCCCAAGATCTGGCCTAAAAAAGGGCCCAATATCTCCTAATATTGGCCAAAAATCTCTAAAATCTGCATAAAAATCCATTAAAAATATTAAGCTAAGGTTTAAAAACCCACTATATTCCAATATAGGGCGCAACCCCCTTGATATCCAGCCCCTAGTAATATTAGGCATCTGCACGTGGCCTTGGACTAGTGCTAGTTTATTGGCCCCCTTACCGGTTAGTCCTTGGTCATAAGACTCGGCCCATGAAGCCATGCCCCAAGCTCCATGCGCCCTTATCCTATTAACCCTTCTCATTCCAAGCTCTTGGTTATGTGCCTAGTCAGCGGGCTAGCTCGGCCAACTGGTGCTAAGCCCACACAACGTTGCCCACATGATAATGACCTGGGTCCTATGCAAAGGCTCCCATGATCAAGGGCTATACCATTGTGCATGCCAACATAGTATGGAGAGTAGGCTCTTGACACAACACATAGGTGTATGGTATGTTTGCGACCAGGGGAAGGGGAATAGGCCCTGACTCTATTCTCCTCAACTTGGAACCTTTGGTAAGTTTAAATAGATGTGGAGAGGTATAGTGGTAAGAAGCACATTATGGGCGATCTGGTGCACCAAGCATGACCAAGTCGTTCACCCACGCCCTCTCTTTATTTTCCTTGAAGCACTTCGGTCTCTTCTCGGGATGCAATTGCCAACAATGATCCTCATCATTCCCCTCTTTCTTGCAATGCTTGCAAGGGGGCTTCTCTTCCTCTCTTTCCACTGAATTTGACTTCTTTCCATTCCACTTCCTTTTGTCCTCTTTCCGTGAAGATTATTCCTCTGATACACCAACACCTGTTTTTCCTGCTTCAATGTATGTTGCTTGAACAAAAACCTCATCAAGATTAGTTGGTCCAAACATGAATACAGTATTTTGAATATGTGCAATTAAACCTCCTATATACTTCATAAGAGTTTCTTGGGTAGGCAAAGGAATATCTAAAATCAATGCCATTTTACGAAAGCCATCTATGTATTCTTTCATTGTTTGTCCTTTTCTTAGTTTAAGAGCTTGTCATTCAATTAAATCATTCTCTTTATAACCCAAAGGATAGAGTTTCTTCCTCAGTGCATAAATGAAACTTTGCTATGATAGAAATACTTTACCCACTTGTTGCGTGCCAGTTTTCAACTTGCTTTGCCACCAGATGAGTGTTGTGAATGCAATTCTAAGTGATGCCAACTTGATCTGAGTTGCCTCATCCTTGATTTTTTGCACACTATAATAAACCTCTATATGTATGACCCAATTTTCAAGTTTCTTTGCATTAACCTCACCATCATATATAGGTAATTCAAATTTCACATCAAGCTTTAATAAAGGACTTTCATTCTTATGTTTATGGACATGTTTCTTTGCGTTGGATTTAGAACTTGAATTTGAAGAAGAAGGAGGTGATGATGGAGCTGAAGGAGGAATTTGAGGAGGATCCTGTCATTCTGCACTTTTTCCCTTTGAAGAGTCACCAAGAAATGGCCTCTTTCATTCCAAGTAATCCTCATACAAATCCTTCATCATCTCTAACATGGCAAAGAAAGTTTTTCAAAACTCTTTCTCATCCTGAGAAAGTCCCTCTTTCAATGCCATCTTCTCGCTTTGAGAAGTTCTCTTTCTAAATTCAATCAATGGATTCTCTTCAACAATATTGCCTTCACCATGATGTATCTTTTCCTTGGTTAACATACACAACTCAAATCCAAACGTCAACTATCTTAGATACCACTTGATTCGAAATTATCTTTTATTTGACAATGCTTGAGTTATTATGCATGGGTTCATTAACCATTTAGGAAGATGAAAAAAAGAGGAATAATTATATAAGAAACATCACATCCATATGCACATATACAGATCTAAAATAAATCAATAATAACATCAAACCATAGAACACCAAAGTCATAACGGATTTCGGCAATCTTGCCTACGTCTTCGGGCCTTTGTCTTAGTGGGTAAGGCTTTCTTATTTTTGTTTGAATATTTAAACATACACCACAGCAGTGCCAAAAAGGTTACAAACTGATCTGGTCTTGTTCCTCCATATCTCTGGAACCCAGCAAAACAGGCGACACTAAAATCAGATGACCGAAGCTCCAAGAAATAGCTCGCAAAGGTGCGCTCCTCAATAGCTTCCCTACATAAAAATGGTTGTATCTTGGAAAAAATTTAGCATAAACCTTCTCTGAATGTCCTCTATGTCTCTAACAAGCCCTGGTTTATATAGATCTGAAGTTGGTAACCATCTCCCAACTTCCCCCCAAGATCTGGCCTCAAAAAGGGCCCAATATCCCCCAATATTGGCCAAAACTCTCCAAAATCTACATCAAAATCCATTAAAAATCTTTAGATAAGGTTTAAAAACCCACTATATGCCAATATAGTGTGCCCAGCCCAACCAAGTCATTAACCCACACCTGAGGTCGTGGGTTAAAACCTCATGCGCTCCATAAAGTTTTCCAAAAAATAATAACCAATGAATGGGTGCCACGTGGCATCCCATGTCTTGGCCATGTGGCACCACGCCATTTTCCAAAAACAAGGACATGTATCAAACACCCATTGGTCCACGTGTCTTCTGAGTTTTCAACCACTGTACCTTCCACGTAATCCGTACAGAGGTGCCATGTGTCACCACTACAAGAGTGAGATGTGTCACTCCTTGATTGGTCCACTTGTCTGACATGTCATCCATCCATACGCCCAGTCACCCTCCCACATTTCACCTCTAGATTTTGCCACATTAGCGCCAACTGTGCCTTCCATGTTAGTTGTATGACTATACGTCTTGTACAGTCAGCTGCCATGTGACACTATACAGACTATACAATGATCATTTGTTTTCCTCTTTGTCCAAATGAACAGATTGTGATATCTGGAGCATATTACATTTGTTTGAGCCCATTCAATTTGCATTGGGTTTGTATCTACGAGGTCTACGCACACGTCTGTTTTGAATCTATTATGCAGAATTTTATTTTTACGCCTTTTTGAGCCCTATCAAGCTCTTGGATCCAATTCTGGATCAATATAGGAGCAGGGTAAAATAGGATAATGTTTTTTCTTTTCATAACATTAGCTTTTATTTATATTTTTTAATTAAGTTTTCATTTTTCCTTTTATTTTTTATTACTATTGGATGAGCAGTGAATAGAGTTATCAACAAAGGTGGATAGAAATAGAAGGATCACACACTAATTTATCCCTTGGATGGATTTGTTAATGTAATGTTGATATGGGAAAAATTGTTTTATTTTCATTCTCAAAACTTTCTATGTGATGGGGTAGTTTTCATATCACTTATTATATTGGCATTATTTATTTTGTATTGTCATTGATGGAAAAATGAATCAAACATGGACAATATTCCAACATGGGAAGACAAGAAATAACAATGATATGCTTGATGAGTGGTATCAAAGGATAAACTATAAGTCATGATAACACCGAATTTAAATTATGTTGAATACAAAGGAAGGCTGAAGAAATGCTCAAGACAAAGAAATAGTACAGAGGAACACTTGTTTGAAGTTTTTATAAAGATGAATGAGTTCAATGGTGTGAATCTGAGAAATGATGATAATGTTGAGGATGTTGAAGATACAAGTCAAACAGTAAATTGACTTGGAGTTATTTCTACTCATGGAGTATTACATCAGGCTACAAAGGAGTAAAAAGAAGTAATCAATAAATCTAAGTGAGATAGATCTAAGTAATGAAGGGAGATAGATCTAAGTGAAGCATTGAACGCTCGATTGAAGATGAGGGAATGAATAAATCTCGGGATAAATTGTTGAAGAAGAGTTGTGTAGAATGTGGATACAAAACTTAAACATAGAGAATGTTTGATCAATATTGAATAAAATACTACCATTAGATCGAGGAGAAGTCTAGAATCATGGGGTGTAGAGTTAGATTGATGCTAACCGTCGGATCACAAAGAGGTTGAATAAGGATCGTTTGATCTCATGGTAGAAGGTGGAATAAATTCAACCATACATCCAATCCTGGATTAAAACATCGTCGTAGATTTAATTGTGGTGAAAAATGATGTGATGTGGATCCAACCATTCGACCATAGGTTAGATCAATGGTGGAAAATTATTTCTCATAGCAAAGGTGTGAAGTATTTAACATGGGGAAAACCCCCTGAAATATTGTGGGTCATCGATCACAAATCCACGTGTTGGTTAGAGGTTTAGTTCTAGATCCACAACATTGAGATACGAGCCAGGAACCCAGCCCCAGAAATGATGGGGACCATCCATCCAATGAGAAATTAAGTTTGCACCATTGATTAAGTCAAGCTAGACATTGCTAGTACTCAGTTGTGTATCCCTTGGTTACGCATTTGGTTATGTGGGAAGCATGAATGATTAGGGCTAAGGACACAAGTAAAGGCATAGTCATTGATCATATTGACCCTAATGAGTGCCTAGATGAAGTTAGCATGATTTGAACACTAAGCCCTTTTGGAGAAGAACTTGGTTAGAGTTCACAACAATATGAAGACAAGGACATAGTGAAAGGAATTTAAGGACCTAAATACATGAATCAATGATAAAGGTTAGATGCCATCCATAATGGAGGTCAAAGCAATGAGAGGATGGAATCGAAGGAATTGTAGAGGAAGCTAATTCGCAGCAGAAGAATCTATAAAGAAGGATCAAGAAGGATTTCATAGGAATTGGTTAAGGATCGAAATAAGGATTTGATCCATAAATGTGATCAAATGGAAGAGGTATTGATATATAAAAGAATGGAAGATGTGAAACCTACAGTATGATAAATTGAATTAAATATTAATGAATAATATAAATATAAATATAAATCAATTAAATATTAATGAAGAATATTAATATAAATGTTAATATTAATGGAGAATATTGATATTAATATATTGAGATAGAACATTAATGAAGAATATTAATATAAAGGTTAATATTAATGAAGAATATTAATATTCATACATGGAGTATAAATACAAAAGAGGAAAAAGTTAAATGGAAAATGGAAATGGATTTTTACTTGAAAAAAAATATGAAAGTAAAATAATGAAAAATGTAACTTTATGTAAAAAGTAAATTCAAAATAAAAATAAAGTTACATGAAAAGGAGTATTAAAAGATAAAAATAAATAAAAATGAATTTACTTAAAAAGTCAAAAAGTTAAATGGTATTTTGCCATGGTAATGTGAAATGTGAAAATGAAAAAGGGAGAATGGAAAATTAATTACTTAATCAATGGACCAATAACCATGATATTAATGATTATTATTAATAATAAAGGAAGAAAGTTATTAATAAAATAATATTATTATTACTCAAATGAAGAGGTGCATTGAAAGAGACATTGTGTCAATGTGATACACCTTTTGAATGGCTATATAAACAAAATCTTGTATTGGAAAAAGATGAATCTCGATGGATCAAATATAAATATAATGGATTGAATGAAATGTCATTCTTTGTCAAGTTGGTGCTTGTTTACAACTTGGGTCTTGTATCTAAGAGTTGGATCTCTCTTATTCATTTTGTGTTGAATAGTTTGATGGTTGCTATCATATGTACTTATTCAAGATTAATAAATATATGATATTTATTCTTCTTTATACAGTTTGTGTTTTTATAATTGTTATATATATTTATGAATAAGTAATTGAAATACATATATTTTATTCAGTTAATTTAAGTAATCCGAGAAAGTGTGAAAATTATCCAAATGTTAAAGACATTGATTCACCCCCCCCCCCTTCTCAGTGTCAGTCTGTGTTTCAACAATTGGTATCAGAGACAAGTTTTCTTGAAGAAAAATAGTCTAATCACCGGAAGGAAGATCCTCCTAAACACACGAATGGGTGGACAAGTGTCTCTTTCCACAAATGAAGCTCCGTTATTTGATGGAACATACTACTCTTCATGGAGGGGAAGAATGAAAAGGTATCTGAAGTCAAAAGGATATGGAATTTGGGACTCAGTAGTATGTAAGCCTTGGTACTTAACTACCTCAAAGAACAAATACAAAACTACAAAAGAAGCAAAGAGAAACAATTAAATTGAATTAAAATCAATCCATAATGGATTGTTATACCAAGTTAAAGAAAAGATGGGACACTACACCTCTGCTAAAGTATTATTGCTCCAGTTGGAGAATTCCTATCGGATTAAAGTACTAAAGACAAAATAATACAACTCCATCAAGGAATTGATGCAATCCCCAATCATCAATAAAGAAGACAACTCCATCAATGAATTTATATGATCCCTGGTCATCAATAAAGAAGACAACTCCATCAAGGAATTGATGCAATCCCCAGTCATCAATAAATAAGACAACTCCATCAAGGAATTGATGCAATCCCCAATCATCAATAAATAAGAAAACTACATCAAGAAATTGATTCAATCCTCAGTCATCAATGAAGAAGACAAATCCATCAAGTAATTGATGCATACCTCAGTAATCACTAAAGAAAAACTATTGAATCTTAAGACTAATGTTATAGGTTCATTAGAATATATTTGTATAGAAACAGGAAATGGTTTATATATTAAAGTTCGTAGGGATTTCTTGACCATATTGAATACATAGTTACGTGCACTCTACAATATTTGGATAAACTTCAAAAGAAAGATATTTTGCTACAAAAACAATTAGATCAATATGAAATAAATAACCATGAAGGGAATGAACAAAAGATTAATCTAGAACAAAAAGAAGAAGAGATCATTAAAATATTGAAGACTAAAGTTGTTGATCTAAAAAAATAAGTCAAATAGTTGAAGACATATGACAAGCCCAATAAATGGCCAGAACTCTTAGAAGAAACAAAAAAAATGGTCATCAGTCTAAAAATGAAACTTGAGGAAGCTAAGGAAATTGAATAAGACATGAAGATCCAGTTGACTAAAAAGGAAGAAGCATGTCACATGTTGATATTGGAAGTTTTCAACCTCAAAAAGAAGAATGAAAAGACAAATGCAACTGTCAAATTCCAACCAATGACAAAACTGGTCTTGGGTACAATAAGAAAGAAGAATGTGTCAAGTGGACCTTCCAAATTAACAACAAGGAGGATGAGCCTCGCCACTTTTTCCCTTTGAGGAGGATAAGCCTTCCAAATTAACGACAAAGAGAGGCAATATCTCTTGGTATCAAAGAAATGAAATTGGCAGCATACCTTAACAATTGGTTGTAGAATGGAAATTAAATCAATTGGTATTGATCAATTAGGAATGATCAATTGGTATCACCATAAATGACCGATTAGTATTCCTGTGAAAGATCATAATATCAAGAAGAATAAAGAGTTGTATCAATAAGATCAATAATATTCACACCCTTCTCCTTTATGACAAAAGGGGAAGACAATAAAACTCTATGAAATAGTAAAAAATCAGGGGGGGTATTTCATTTATTCATCAAATGAGGAAGTCATTGGATTATGTTTAAAAGACTTTATCACTACAAAAGTTGGTATCAAGGAAGAATACTTATTTGAACACAAAATCCCAAGAGATTGAGATAGCAGCTGGGACATTCACAGGGGGGGAGAAGCAATAAGAGTTTCACTCCTGGTACAAACTCATTTTTTTTACAGATATGTTGTCGTCAATGCCAAAGGGGGATATTGTTGACATTTTTTATTGTGCGTTGTCATTGATGACAACATGAATCAATCATGCACAGTAACCAAACATGGATAGACAAGAAATAACAAGTATAGGTTTGATGAGTGGTATCAAAGGATAAACTATAATTCATGACAATATAGAATTTAAATTATGTTAAATATAGAGGGAGTCTGAAGAAATGATCAAGAAAAAGAGATAGTATAGAGAAACAATTGTTTGATGTTATAAATGTAGATAAATATGAAGGAGTTCATTGGTGTGAACATGAGAAAGAATGAGAATGTTGAGGATTATGAAGATACAAGTCAAACAATGAATTGGCTTGGAGATATTTATATTTATGGAATATTACATTGGGATACAGAGGAGTAAAAAGAAGTAATGATTTAATCAAAGTGATATAGATTTAAGTAATGGAGGGAGATAGATCTAAGTGAATCCGGTAACACCCAATTGAAGATGAGGGAATGAATAAATCTCGAGATAAATTGTTAAAGAAGAGTTATGTAAAATATGGATACATAACTTAAACACAAGGGACATTTGGTCAAAATTTAATAAAAGACAACCATTAGATCGAGGAGAAATCCAAAATCATGGGGAGTAGAGTTATATCAATGCTAACGGTCGGACCGCAATGAGGTTGAATAAGGATCACCAAATCTCATCGTAGAAGGAGGAATAAATTCAAACATCCATCCAATCTTGGATTAAAACATCACCATATATTTAATGGTGGTGAAAAATGATGTGATGTATATCCAACCATCCAACAACAGCTTAGATCAATGGTGGTAAAATATTTCACATAGCAAAGGTGTGAAGAGTTTAACATGGGGAAGACCCCACAAAATATTGTGGGCCATAGATCACAAAACCACATGTTGATTAGAGGTTTATTTTGGGGTCCACGACATTGAGATACGACCCAGGAACCCGACACTCAAAATGACGAGGACCTTCCATCCAACGAATGATCAAGTCCACACCATCGATTAAGTCATACTAGACATTGTTGGTTCTCATTTGCGTAGCCCTGGGTTACGAGTTTGGTTATGTGGGAAGAACGAGTGATTAGGGATAAGGCCACAAGATAAGGGAATAGTTATTGATCATATGGAACCTAATGAGCGCTTGGATGAAGTTAGCATGGTTGGAATAATAAGCACTTATGGAGAAGCACTTGGTTGGCGTTCATGGCCATATGAAGACAGGGACCTGGTGAAAGGAATTTGAGGACCTGAATACATGAATCGATGATAAATGGTAGATCCAATCTGTAATGGAGGTCAAAGCAACCAGAGGATTGAATCGAAGGAATTGTAGAGGAAGATAATTTGCAGCGGAAGAATCTAAAGAGAAGGATCAAGAAGGAATTCACATGAATTGGTTGAGGATCGAAATAAGGATTTGATCCATAAATGTGATAAAATGGAAGAGAGTTTGATATAGAAAATAAGGGAGATGCAAAAGCTAAAACATGATAAATTGAATTAATTATTAATGGAGAATATTAATATAAATCTAAATGGATTAAATATTAATATAAATGTTAATATTAATGGAGAATATTAATATATGGAGATTAAATATTAATGAATAATATTAATATAAAGGTTAATATTAATGGAGAAAATTAATATTAATATATGGAGTACAAATACAAATGATGAAAAAGTTAAATGGAAACAGATTTTTACGTAAAAATAAATATGAAAGTAAAATAATGAAAAATGTAACTTTATGTAAAAAGAAAATTCAAAATAAAAAATAAAGTTACATGAAGAGTATTAAAAGATAAAAAGAAAAAAGAAAAAAAACATTTACATAAAAAGTAAAAAATTTGCCCAAAGGGGTTGGATCCAATGGTGGAACGTGAGTAGTTTTTCACCGTTGGGCAAGGTTCAATTCTCATGAGGGCTTTACCTGGAGCCATGGGGACACCTTGAGGTAGAGGTCAAACTTGTGGTTGCACCCAGAGATACCATATTAAATGGTATTGTGACTTGTACACACATAAGTGGATCAAAGCCCACCCCCATGTCCTTCAAATTAAGAAGGTCCCCGAGGTGTAGGACAGTCAGTGACAGAGTGTGTTGTTAAGCCACTTTGTGTTGAAAAGTCACCGGTTCGGAACCTGTGGAGACAACAAAATCTAACCATGTTAAGGGTTGGTGTGGCTCAGGCCGGGTGGGATCCCCAAATGACTTTGATGGCTTAGATGCCCCTGAGTCACGGTTTCTCAAGACAAAGGTCAATCTCGTTGCCAAGAAGGTCTGGACAAATTAACAAACAAAAAAAAAAGTCAAAAATTTAAATGGTATTTTCCCTTGCTTTAAAAACCCATGGTGTTTTCCCATGGTATTGTGAAACGTGAAAATGAAAAGGCAGAATGGAGAATTAATTACTTAATCAATGGATGAATAAACACGATGTAATGTACCTGACCACCCACAGGCTGGGATATGCCACTTAAATAGGAGGAAACACACCAAACCACCAGCAGGCAGGGCACACTATAGTCCCAAGACTCAGTTCTCTGAACGGATCTCGAATTCTAAAAAAATTTAATATGAAAATAAGCATGAAATAACCACATTCATTAATCAATATCAATGCTACAACATAAAATAGATAAGAAACATGCCATGCACAACAAATAACGAAAAGATAGGAACATTACACATACATATCTCAGAGATAATCAAATACATAATGGAAATAAACATTACACAGAGAGAACTTATCTTTGTAAGTAAACGTTCACCAACTAGTTGCAGACCAAGGACGTTCCTCCTCCCAACCATAGACATTGTTGTTATTCTACTCTCAAAATCATGTCACCCCCTAGCTAAGGGTATGAATCCAAAAGGACGGGTCCTAGGCCAAGTCTAAACACACAACAGTTGGATAACTATCTCTCAGGTTTCCCAACCTCACAACAAGTCCAAAATTCCAACTCTCTTTCTCCCTCAACCTCCACAACCCAAAGAAATGAACACCTTTCTCTACCATGGAACCCCTAAGGTTGTTCCATTTCTCTTCAGGGCTCCAATGCTCCAGTTCTACTGTTCAAGAAATATCCCTACTGGAAACTCCAAGTATTCTCAACTAAGGACAGTTATATCCAAGCTACTATCAATATCATAACGAACAAGCCTTTCATCACTAAATCTATCACATGCCTTTCAACACTCACACCAATCCAAGGTACACCAACTCTCTTCTACCTAGCCTGAAAAACCCAAGAGAATGGACCCCCTTATCTACCACGCAATCCCTCGGGCTTGTCCATCTCCTTCCAGGGCTAAAGTGCTTCTAGTCAAGAATCTCCATGTTGGGACTCTTAGGATTCACAGTTGTGAGAAAATTTAACCAAGAGCCACCCAAACAACCATTCGTATCCATGCTCAGACCAAGAGAACATGAATTATCCTGAATGAGTGAGGAAAAAGGAAGAAATAGAACAAGGGGAGAAAGATGAAGAAGAACCAAAGAAACCCCAAGGGATGTTTAAATTACATGAAGACAAGAGCCACATGGCATCCCTCCCAAGAATCTTATGTAACTCCTTTTCTCCATAAAATCAATTATGGGTAAAATAAAATAATAATAAAAATACTTAGCCCCTCAAGCCCCCTCTCTTGTGGAATCATATCCCCCTATCTATTTTGTCCTTATCTGTCTTGCAACCAAAGGTGTATTTTATTAATGTATATGAAGTATTACATTTCCTAGGAACTCTGGCCTTTTTTCAAATTTATCGGCTCACCAACCTAAGTCACAATTACATAATACATTATAGTTAATAAGGGTTAAAACTCTGATGTTACATCCCCCTCCCCTTATTTTGGCACTGTCCTAAGTGCACAACACCATTCCAATTTTATTAAAATTACAAATCTAGGCTCTTTGGACTTAATCCACACAGGAAATCCAACCAACTCTTATATACATAGGCACTCTGGCCTAAAATTAAGCATGTATGCATAGACATTCTGACCCAAAACATGTATAATGATCTTCAGAATTTATTTTTCTAGTAGCAGTTCCAACCAGTAAGATCTCCTTCCATCTCACCCTGCACAACCCAAAGAAATGAACCCCTTTCTATGCCATGTAGTCCCTCAGGTTGTTCCACTTCTCTCCAGGGCTCCAGTGCACTCGGCCATGAATTTTAAAAGTTGTGGCATTCATAACTCTAGCTACAACAAGTCCATTGGACTTTCTTCATTCCATGTCTTTTCCATTTAGTTACTCCAATATTACCTTCTTCTTTTCCCTCATAGTTTGGTACTTTTCTAGATTCTCAACATTCATCATTTTCCTACAACATTTCAAAGAAGCAATCATGTTAATTCACAAGTTGTGCATAATTTTTTTTTATTTTTGTTCATAATCTAAGAGTAAATTTTCATATTCCAGTACAATACTTATCTATGTGGTTCATGGATCTACATCCATATGGTTGTATAGTTAACTTGTCTCATTGTTTTCCTTGACATATCCATTATGTGCATGGTCCCAATAAATATTTTACAATAACTATCAGAGTCTCTTCTTCCTTGTCATCACTCACCTTCCAAGCCCAGGCTCAAGCATCCCCTTCTCTGCTATATAGTCTCTTAGGTGATCCATCTTGCCTGACCAAGGATTTTTTCAACAAGAAGATTCCCAGGGACACAATGTTCTCATATCACAATAATATCCCTTTCCATGCTTTCCATCTAGAATATCCAACATCTCATTTGTATTATACACATACAGTCATCATGAGATATCATTATAACCATTTTCAATCATAAATGTCAAATCTGTTTTATATAGGAAAACAATTTTTTCCAAGCATGAACTTTCTTATCATAATGTTTGGCTTTGTAGCTGTAGATATCAGTCTTCCTTATGGGATTAAATCCCTTCCATATTCAAGACCATCCTACCTGCAATTTTCTTGATTTTTATTCAGCCAAAACAGTTTGTCAGTAATTATTAAATTAGAATTCCCAAAATTGTTTTCTATAGGAAAAATAAAATTTCCAGACATGAGCTTCTACTCATAATGATTTGTCTCTTGCAAAAATAGGCATAGGTCTTTTTTATGGGCTTGATACACTGTCATATTTAAGACCCTTTCTTCCTACAATTTCAACATTCCTCGGCCAAGCAAATTGCCAATATCTCATGTACAAGATATATATACATGGTAATGATTCAAAACAAAATCAGAAAGTGATCTTAGAATTGTTTAAAACTACAATTCAATCACTTCTATTAATCCAACTATCAATTCGAACGAACTCATCATTACCACACATGTATTATCAACCAATATTTTATTTCTTCTATCCATAAATATTTTTATCACTTTGTCCCCTCAACGGATATTTCCTATAATTTATCATTATGTATCTTCTTTAACCTGCAACTTTCTTGTTGTAAAATCTAACAGTTCCTGAATGGTTTTCAACTTCATGAGTTATCAATACTCACATCATTTCACCTGTTATCAAAATCATTTCTATGTTATATAATATATACATGCATTCACCCAATGCATTCAATGATTCAGGTATTATCACTTGTAACATTTTTAATAGCTCCAAAACTGATCTTGGAATTGTAACAACAAGAATCCAATCACCTTCATCTAGTATTTATATTAAATATAATGCATCTATCCATCATTATGTATTCTTAGCACCACAGGATTTTCATAATGCAATAATTAATTATTAAATAAAATAACAACCGACGTACCAATGTCCATGGCCACATCTATACAATCCATTCATGCAATGGATACATAATTGTTCATTAAGGTTGGTTGTCATTGATGTCAACCCTTGAAGAAAGCCCCGTAGCACAAAGGTTGGATAATGGACCCAATATTGTTTGATGTAAATATGACTCATTATTGTCTTGTCATAGTTGATAATAAGTAGAAATGGATGAATTCCAAAGTGGTGTCCTTATGGTGAAAGCCCTCACGGGAAGACGCATTGCGGATTGAGTTATTCTATAAGTATGGTTAGAGAACCCATGATTATTTGTTGAATAATGAGATGAAGGTCAGTGAATTTGTCATTAAAACTATCCTACATGGATAGTGCTTTTCATGTCATTTTTGCTGGTATGTGGAACATCACATAACTCCTCACGGTTAGAGAGTTATGGCCATGAGAAGTTGGAGAACCCAGGTTTGGGTAATGGACACAAGTTTGTTTGATGGATAATGGTACAAGTTTTGATATATTTTTAGGTAATACTATTCTATATGTATGGTACATGTCACTCCATTTCTTATGGTATGTGGAACGTCACATAACTCCTCACGGTTTGAGAGTTATGGCCTTATGAAGTTGGAGGACCCTCTTATGTCATCTTGAAGCACCAAATGGTGAAAGTAGTCAAAGTGGTTTAAGATATTTTAGAAGGTAAATAATAAAGTGAATTTATGAGTGTACTATAATTAAAAGAGAATACAAAATAAATTATTTAAATAATAAATTTAATGGAGAAATTAGAAGTGGGTTAACCCTAAAATAAGGAAAGTGGGCAAAGTGACCTAAAAGATTTTTTTAAGGAAGCTACTTGGAGAGTATAAATAAGAGGCAAGGCTCTCTCATTTTAGACACACTTGAGCATATTGAATACCTATAGGTGTCTAAGGTAACCAAAGGATATCTAAGCTGAATTTATGAGGGAAGGTGAAGCAAGGAAGAGCGAAATTAAAGGAAGGATAAATTCTTTTGATGATGCTTTCTAAGGTATATTATTTACAAGTCATCTCACCATTGTCGCAATAAAGTTTTTTCTAGATTGATTTAGACCGTGCAATTTCTATTCCATTGACAAAATATATCCAAATATCTGTGGTAAAAAAATCAGCTTGTGGTTCGTTGTATTTTTGGAGTTACACTCTGTGGAAAATAGGGTTTGTTGCTAGTCCTGAAACTAGTCAAAAACAGGTGTTTCAGGTAAAAACGTCATAACTTATTCATACCAGATACAAATTCAGTAAGACCAAATGTGTTGGCTAGATTACATTCTTTAGTATTCATTGTAACATTTTCAAAACAATTCAACAAATATTCTGTGCAGGGCACGCTCTACAAGGTCTCTATCTAGAATAAGCCACAATTCAACAAGGTATGTTGTTGTTTCTATAACTACTTTTATGAGAGGTTCCAAGTAGTGAAACCTGGAGGAATTGCATAAAACACATTGAAGAACATTGTGTATCAGTTTCAGATATTTATTCATTACAAGTACAAAGTTATGATTATTTCAAGTTAGGGTTGTTGACTAATCCAAAACTAATCATGTGAGACTAAAGAAAAGTTTGATGTAAATGCTAGTCTCTTGTTGTTTAAAGTTAAGGAAGGTTTGTAGGTATGTGATCATATACACCAGGTCTATTATAAAGTTATAAATCATATTTGGATGATGAAATTGATGAGGGATTTTGGTTGAGCTACAAGTTGGGTACATGGTTGAGACAAGTAGTTGATGAGTTGGCACATACATGAGGTGTATAGTTGATGATGTTGGTGCATATTGATGAGTCATAGTTGATGAGTAGTTGACACATTATTGGTACATACTTGGTACATGGTTGGTGCACTTGTTTATGGTATAGTTTGATTATAGATTGTTTGATACAGGTTGGTGCATGGTTGATGCACTTGTTTATGGTACAAGTTGATTACAGGTTGAGGTACAAGTTGATGCATGGTTCATGCATGTTTTAGGTTTATTGGTACAGGTTTACAGTGGTTGTTACCTATGATTTTGGTCATCATGATGATGTATTAAGGATGGTGTACTCAGGCTCTTCATTAGAATCTTTTCCTGAGAAAAGTTACATTCATCTTTCTTCAGAAATCACAGTTTTGAGGAAGGTTCGCAGGCTACCTATACATTTGCTTGCGATAATGCATGATTCTCGTAGGCCACCTTAAGCCAGGGTGCGAGAAGTTCACACTGTGCCTAACTGTTAGGGTGCGAACACTTTTTAAAGAAGAGAAAATTTTGAATTCTCGAAGCTTCTAGAAGGGAATCTTCTAGAAGGATGAGATGGCATTCGAATGGTTGTCAAGTACTGGATTTCCTGATATCTTGGGATCATTCCTATCTAAGTAACCAATTCATTTCCTCCTATATATTGAGAGGATTCTCATGGCAAAGGTTAGAAGCAAACAAGCAAGAGAGACATTGGAGAATTAGTGAAATACTGTGTGAAGGACTGAAGCTACAACAGATAGAGAAATCCAGCAAGGTTATCAAAGGTGGTTGACCTTCTTCATACAGGTGAGCAAGTGTGTGTGTCAGAGCTAAGGGTCATCAAAAGGAGGCTTTCAAACATCAAGGCTCAGGTTGTAAGTTTCACTTTCTATTAATACAATACAGTAATGTGTCCCTTTCCCATAAAGTTGATTGTACTTTATTGCATAACTCCTTGATCATATGCATAGATTAATTGTTCAATAGAATGTGTTTACTTCGCTTCGATTGGTTTGTATTGTCTTGATCGTGACTGTACGAGAGCATTGGAGCGAAGCAGGAGAAACAAAGATCAAAGGAAGCGCTTTTAAGGTAAGTTCTTTAATCATGCCTCTTAGCATATTCAATAATTAAAATCTAGGGAAAGAGTATCATTCTGTCCTGTTTTGTTC
>SNQJ01S0005942.1:66173-89376 GCA_010110895.2 Picea sitchensis | reverse complement strand
ATATATATATATATATATATATATATATATATATAGTTTATCTAAATAATATTTATATAATAGTTCTATTTATCATATATACAATATGTATAAATCATGAGTTTTAATCTGAACTCATAAAAATCGAATGTAAAAATGGTTCTTCTAATGACAATAATAAATAAAGAAAAAGTACTATTCGTTTTTTGTTTGTTTTCTTGTTTATATGCATTCATAAGATCAAATATTAAACTACTTAATTAAACAGAAAGATATAGATAGTGAAAAATATACTATATATAAAAACTTCTATAATAAGCAAACAAATGAAATAAAAAAACAGACTAACCTATTAACCACTTGAGGATTATGCATCCAACTGTTTGCATAAATTGTGCATCAGTCCATCTGGGAGATAAATCTATTGTGCATCTTCACATTGTTTGGTACAAAAGCTAAACTATGCATTGACTAGTGTATTTAATTGATAAAACAATAGGACACAAAATAATTATAGTGATATAATAGACTACAAGCGATAACATATGAGATAAATTCTACAGTTACGGCTTGCATTTAATCAATCAACATATTTAAGGTAAACCTCATAATATGAATTGAAATATCATTCAATTGTTTTGATAAAAATGAAGCGTAAAATCATGAACCACGAAGAAAAACTATCTTGACAACAAAACAATCTGCGAAGACGAAAGCTATCTGCAATCATTCAATTACCAAGATAAACAAATTATAGATCACAACAACATTCATAGATGACTAAAGCATAAAGTAAATATTTGTTATGTCTAGATTTGAGTATAACTTGTTCACAATAATCCCCAGGCCAAGATGCCTCTGATTATAAAAATGATAGGTTTATAAAGGCCTCAAAAGAGATAATTGTTTCTGTTCCTGAGATGAAATATTTATTTCAAAAATAAAGGGGGATGCAACCACCCTGATCCTACTAAATCCCCCAAAACTAACAACAGTTTATTTATGTTCAAATAAAATGCATCAAAGATATGACTGTAAGGTCTCAAGGATGCCTCAGATCAATTTGTAATCATGGATTCTTGAATATCCTGAAAAAAAAAGGAAAGTAGAAATATTTTAGATACATTTCTAACCATTAATTTACACAATTCGAATTAACATAACTAGCTACAGAATCTTGCGATTATGTAGCTGGTTATTTTAGTAAATGAAATCCAATTTATTGTAAAATAAAGCAATCTAGTTTTTAACAAATAATCCTATTTTAAGATGAAGAATCATACCTTCAGCTATGAAATCAAATCATATCAGGCAACTTTGGAATTTACAATGGATGTTGCAACCTCAACGTTTTTAAACACTACATTGCCTATTGTCTTAATACGTTTTTCTTTTGCTTGAATAACTGACTCAAGCCTAAAGTTTTCGCTCGTTAAAACATCGATCTGATCCTTTAAAACCTTAACTCGTGACTGCAGGATAGGGATATCAGTATAATATCTATCAATCCATGACAGATAGACTTCACAGTTTGACTGTGCGGTGGTTACATGGGAAGAAACATGATTGTGGATTGACGCACCTTCCACACAGACAGTAGGTTCCTTGACAAATTTAACACCAGGAAACTCTGGATTTTTTTTCAGACAGGGACGTAAATTATCAACAAAGTGATAGGGCCGATCAGGGTGTGGCTCAAATGAATGAAGGTCTTCTGCAGTGAGGAACCTATCGATTTCAGAGTCTGAACTCTTATGGACTTCAATCGTGCTGATCAAACTCACATGAGAGTTTGACTTGTTATGAAGCCTCCTTTAAATTAGCCTCTTAGGTCTCTTGTTCCTGAAATTTATATCAATATTGCTCTCATATTTCTTCCCTGTAGGTTCCTCTAAATTTTTAACATAGTCGTTTGGATGTATAATCTGTTGAGAGGCATGTTCAAAAACCTTTGGATCGATCAAGGGTTTGTTGTAAGGGGGTGAGACACAGGTCTGAGGAGGTGAGAGAGACACTGTAGGGTAGACAAGGGTCTCCTCAACCACGAGTTTATCTACCTCCTCCGTATCAGGGTTACCATCATTTTTTTGGGTTATGAATGAATCCCAGCTGTCACTCTGTAACTCTAATTGATTCATAAGCAAGATTTTAATTAGGATGTGATGGAAAAGGCTAGAGCCTGACCATTGTTTTTTGTATCTTTTGCCCATTTTATAAAGACTCCTCAGTAAGTAATATGACATGTTCAAAGGAAAGCCCATAAAAATCATAAGCAGATGCAAATGGTACAAAAACAAAAGCCCAAATCGTCCCTCACAGGTAACAAATTACTTTACCACAACGAGCAAATCGTGCCACCGAGATTTGAGGAAGGAAATGGGCATACCTTTATCACACCCTTTTATTTTTCGAGATGTAAACAACAGGCTCCAAGGAACTTCTTCCACTTTTTCATTTTTAAACCACCTTTAACCACTTGCTAGTATCCCTATAGATTGACTCAAGAAATCCTCAGTAACCTCCAGTTGCACATCACCAACCTTCGCTCTACAACCATCAAAGGAGAAAGTGAATTCTTGGGAAATTTGTAAATTGAAACCCTGAAACTTCCTAATGAAAATGAGCCAGCCACTTCTCTCCAAATCTTCCCTGGCATCGTCATATAAGAGCAAAGTTTGAATGCCATTTGGTTCAACTCTCACAATAAGAGCCATAATGGATGAAAGTGTAACGAATTATACACAGCACACATGGAGGGTTTGTGAGACAGTCCAGAGCCATAAATCGAGCCCGTGACATTCCAACAGTGAATGGTGTATGAACATAAACTCATGACGATTTGATGGATGTTTAAATGACATGCATGTGAAGAGGGTTTGTAAAGCCCAAGGCCAGTATTGGGAATGATGTATGCCTGCAAATCGTAATGCCACCTTTGCATTTAGTACGAGTCTAGGACCAAAGCATTAAAATGAAAATAAGTGCGCGCATCATGGGTTCTATTACAAGGTTTGGGTAAGTAAAAAATCAAAGGTTTAGCAAAATAAACGTAAATCCAAGAATCAAACAAAACCATACCAAAAATCAAATCGTGGGGATCCTTTGTTTAAATAACCATCAATCTCTAAGCATGCTTGGTGTTGAAAGGATCGAAACAAAGAGACTAACTCTTCATGGAAAGGAACCAAACTTCATTAATGAACTGTATGAACAATTTTCCTTTGACGAAATTTTAGAACAGAAAGGTAACACAGTCGTAAATTTTCATGCTTCGTATTCATGCTTCCAGTCATGAATGAAGCATGAAAGAAAATAATAGGAAAAAGCGACAACTCACAACTGTCATTTAGAAAATTGCGTCATGAAGAGTAATAAAAATAAATGACTCTGGTTAGGAAGCTATGTAGATCAATTAATTGATATAAAAAGTTAAAAAACATGTTGAGCTGCCAACAATGGTGACATGCTAGGAGAAGTAGTTATCTCTGCAATACGAACTAGTTCAGGTTAGAGAATTTTAAAAACTTCAAATTGGAGAACAACTGCAAGGTTATTTGAACATCTTTAAAAAGAACAAGACGCATCCCAGTTTCAAGTACCTTTCGTTTAAAAGAATGAAATCTAGTGACAAACTTAACAAAACAAAGCCAAGATGTTTAAGTTAAAATATCCAATACTATTGACAGGGCCACTGCTGCCAGCAAACGTCCATAGCCTCAACAGGGATGTCAATTAACCCACTCTGACGTATGTATCCTACCCAAGAAATTTCAAATCAAAATGAAGGATACTTATGGCCAAAACAAGATTTATACCTGAGAATTTTCTTTTACTTGACATCGCTTCGCTGTCAGTGGGCCTGTTCAGTACCCCGAAAAAGTTATCTTGGCGTCATGCATGCATTTACCCGCTACCAGCAGACCTGCTTAGTGTCCCAGTGGGTTTACAAACACTTCCCACAACTCTCTGAGAGTTTATTCACATTCTGATATAGTTTTAAAGATATTCAATAAAGCGGGGTGACGCTGAAAATTCTAGTTTTTTAACATAACTTAATATTTCCACAGGCCTTTAAATTTTTCTAGAAAACCTTCATCAAGATCTGAAAAATAGTTCATTGATAGAACTAATTTTCAAGGACAAGGAAACATCATTGAGTTGTTTTCTTAAAGAGAAGGGACAACGTAAAGAGACCTTTTAAGGTTATTCATGAATACTTTCAAGTGCAGATTGAAACCGAGGAATCGACTTTCAGACAAAATGACACCTTTAACCAACCTACAATTTTAGAGAAGGACAACAATAGATGTTCAGACAGCCTTTGACAACTATTTTTGAGCTGAAGCATTATGTTTCTCTTTGTCTGAGCTAGACTATAATACAAGGATGTTTGACTCAAAAGGACTAATGAACCAAAATGAAAACAAAACAAAACAACAAATAAAAATTGGAAAGCAACGAAATCCAAACAGAGAAATATGTATAGAAGGTGTATCGGAGCGTCGTCAGGTAAAATACCTTTTGAGAGCTTGGCCATTCACTGGAAAGGTGTCTGGCTATCCCTCTAAATTCTGGAGGTGGAAAGAACTAGGACCTAGTTTTTCAGCAATAAAAAATGGTCCCAACCACAGGTTTTGAAACCTAGTATGCTCTCATTTCCCCTCATGAGGTTTGTCCCATTTAAGGACAAGATCACCTATCTCAAAATTTCTATCTGAGGCAGTATTGGAATCAAACCAGTTTTTGACAATGAGTTGATGTTGATCCAATTTTCGTTTTGCTTGAGCCCTTACTTCTTCTAACTTCAGCAAAGCATTAATTTGACTTTCCAAGGGAGGACGGTCTTCTTCTTGCACCTTCTATGATAACTGTAGAGATGGGAGGAGGACATGCGGTGGAAGAATCACTTCTCTGTCATAAACGAGAAAAAAGGGGGACTTACCAACAAAAGTTTTAGGAGTTACCCTATCAGCCCAGATTGCATTAAATAGTGCATTATGCCAGTTTTTGTGGTTTTCGGAGACCATTCTCTTGATGATCTTGATCAAGTGTTTATTAGTTGATTCCGCCAAACCATTTCCTTGGGGGTAATAGCTGGTAGAGTACTTTAATTTTATTCATTATTCTAAAGAGAAATCACTCATTTCGAGAAACAAAAAATAGGAAGAATTATCAAATACTAGGCATTCAGGAATACCGAAACGAGTTATAATATTTGAATTCAGGAAGGATATTACCTGGCTGGTGTTTACCACTTTTAATGGTGCAACTTTGAACCATCTGGTGAAATAATCTATGGTTTTTATGATGTATTTGTGCTGCTACGATGATGTAGGATTGATTGGGCCTATAATATCGAGGCCCCATTGTTGGAAAGGGAAATCTACCAAGATAGGTTGCAGCGGGAATGTTGGTTTCTGTACTCGTTCATATGCCTTTTGACAGATTACACACTTGTAGCACAAGGCATGGACGTCTTTGAAAAGAGTAGGCCAATAATACCCTACTCTTAATACTTTGTGGGCAGTGTTGTCTCCACCGAAATGCCCACCAACTTCCCCTAGTAATTCCAATAAGACTTTATCTACTTCATCTTTTTCTAGACAACGCATCAGTATTCCATCAAAATTTTTTCAAAACAAAATATCGTTTACCAGATGAAAAGAAGTAGATTTTAATCTCAGTGCTCTCCTCTTTTTTGGATCAAGGTGATGGGGAGCTGATCCTTGTATTAGATAAAACTTTATGTCATCATACCAAGGACTAGTAAGGTTTTGTGCACAACAGATTTCATTTTGATTGTGCTGATCTTGAGTTAACATATCAGTTTCGTTATGTTGTCCTATAGTTGAATCAAAAACCAATTTACATAAACCTTGGCCTCTAACAATTTGTGCTGGGGTAATTTCTATGTCATATTCTTGTAAGGATGTGACCCAATTTGCCCTTTTTTCATCCAGTTCTTTTTGTACTAACAAATTTCTGACAGCAGGGTAAGGGACAATGATTTTCATCCTAGATTTCAGTAGATAAGATCGAAAGTGTTTTACTACTTTAAAAATAGCATAAGCCTGTTGATTTACTATTGGGTAATTAAGTTCTTCTCCCTTAAAGGCTGAGCTCATAAAAGCAATTGGGACTCCGTTGTTTTCAGCATTCTTTTGAGTTAGGACAGGAGCATCAGACCGATCAGAGGAAAATGTGTAGAGAGTGAAGTCTCGCGAAAAATCAGGGCTTATTAGAGAAGGAGCGTCTACTATAGCCTTTTTTATTGAGTCAAAAGATTGACTTTCTAGAGGTCCCCAATGGTACTATACATCCTTTTTTATTAAATTTTGTAATGGTCTGACCATTTCTGAAAAGATGGGGACGAACCTTCTAACAAAGTTAATCTAACCTAAGAAAGATTGCATGGAATTTTTGGAAGAGGGAGGGGGTAGTTTTGAAATGACTTGGGTCCTTTCAGGCTCAATAATCATCCCTTCATTTGATACAATAAATCCGAGGAGCTTACCTTGTTCTACTACAAAGACAGATTTTTTAGGATTTAAAGAAGTACTGTATTTACAACATCGTTGTAAAACAGATCTTAGATGAGATAGATGATCTTCTTTATTCTTTGAGAATACAATGACATCATCTAGATAAACTACTATATATTGATTGATTAAGCTGTGGAAAGCGATATCCATCACTCTCAGAAAGGTGGCACCGACATTTATGAACCCAAAGGGCATTTTCCTATAAGCATAGGTACCCCATGGAGTACGAAAAGTGGTTTTGAGCTGGTTTGGGGGAGACATAAGGACTTGGTTATACCGTGAAAAACCATCCAAAAACAATAATCTTTCAGAACCAGATACTTTTGGAAGGATCTGTTCCATGGGAGGAATAGGGTAGTTGTCTTTATCAAACGCTCGGTTTAAATTTAGGAAATCGACACATAGTTAGATTTCACCACTCTTTTTCCTTACAGGGAAAATATTAGAGACTCATTGTGTATGTCTTACCGGGAAGATTATTTTAGCATTCAAGAGTTTGTTTAATTCTTTATTGACTATTGGTTCAAGTTTTGGGTGCATTTTTCTTAACTTCTGTTGAAAAGGTTGGGTCTAGGGTTTCATGGGAATAATGTGTTGTATGATGTTAGGATCAAAGGTCTTTAGATCCTCATATGTCCAAGCAAAGACATCTTTAAATTCCTTAAACAAGTTAATAAATGTTGTCTTTTCTTGCTCATAACATCCCATCCCCAAATTGATGCACTGTGGGTTATCTTTAGGTCCTAAATTTACTTTTTCATGTGTCAAAGAAGAACTATTCGTTTTATAGTTCACTGATTTTCTAAATTTATCGTGAAGATCATAAAAATTTTCTAATCTAACCACAAATTTTGGGATAGAGTTTACCATATCTGATGTGGACTCTGGGGATCTTGGATCTGGTATTACCATAAAATTGTGAAGGTTTTCGTCGTGGGTACCTTCATCGATAACTTCTCCTTGGAAAGTCTCTTCCATGTGCAAAAAACTGATGATCTATTGATCGTCATCAAAGACTCTCCAATTTGTGATGTTATCCGAGATGGATTGTCTGAACAACAACTCGACGAAAAACGCATTTGGAGAAAGGCCTTCTGCAGGAAAAAGTTTAGAGGCGACATTAGCTAACAAATCAGCCTCAAAATTATTCAATGTTGGAATAGAATTAATGTTAAACACAGCAAATTTGTTCATTAAATTCCATACCTCAGTTTGATAGCTTTTCAGGTGTGGAGATAAACAATGAATAGAGTTTTTTACATGTCTAACCACAATTTCTGAATCACCAACGACTGTTGAATTCTGAATCCTCAAATCTAGTGCTTTTTTAAGACCTTGCAGAAGTGCCTCGTATTCGGCCGTATTATTTGTGAATTCAAATTCTAAGCGGCAAGCAATCAAAGTTTTGTTACCTTCTAGATCAATGAGCACACACCCTACACCAGCTCCTTCCTTAGACTTAGATCCATTGAAGTAAAGAGACTAGATTTGATTTTCGTCATGTGCATGTGACCACTGAGAGAGGGCTATTGACTATGTGCATGTCATAATTTCGGACTGTTGTTCTGTGTTAGTAATGGCAGAAGTTTCAACCATGAAATTGTCGAAAAAACTATCCATCCTCTGTATTTCAGGTGAATTGGTGGAAGTAGTGAATGGTTCATTAGGATCATTTAAATCGGTTACCGTGAACTTAAGATAATGCTCACGATTGACCTTGATTCTGTTATCTTTCCATTCTCGGGCAGCCACAAGTGGGACCAATCTGTCACAAAATAACCATGTAGCTGTTTGGACAAATCTCTACTTAAAAACAAGACATACTTCAGGGATATCAACGACAATAATATCAATAACTTGATGGACTTTAGGATTAGATGATAATCTGATAAGCACATTTTTTAATTCACCTATCACTTTAACACTAGTTCGATCAAGCTGAATAATTTTCAGGATGGAAGGTTGAACTTCGGCATTAATTTTTTGGCAGACAGACCAAGGCATTACGTTTGACGATGCACCTGGATCTACCATACAGTTATGTACATTCCTATTGAAAATTTCAAAAGTCAACAAAAAGGGTGGGACATTTCTGCGAGTATTAACAGTAGAACTTTGTTGTTTTTTAGTCGCAGTCCCTGAAACTAATTTATCTACATTTGTTACACTTTTTACAACAAGGTCTCTTTTATCAGAAGACTCTAGCGTCGTTTTAATGGAGACTTTTTGAGGAGTTTTTGGGCTGTTTTCAACAAATTTGTTGTTGTTCGGATTGTTGTTTTTGTTGTTTTCTGCAATATTCTGCAGCATCTTTTGCAAAAGAAAATGAAATTTCAATAATTCGTAAACAGAAATATAAGCTCTAAGTTTTTTGAGATTCTCAATCAAATCATACTCTAAATTTGGAGTTGTTGAATTCTGTTTAGTTTCAATTGGTTTAGACTGTTTTTTAGGTGCATTAATTCCGATTTCAGAAGAAGATTTATTTGTTGTTTTACTCCTGGTATTGTAAGGATGCATTGTTTCGAAATTAGCTTGAAAAATGTTATCCGAGAAATGCCCGAAAATGTTGGGAGAGGATTTTTCCTCTTCCACTATCTCTTGTTCAGCCACGTATTCAGGAATCTCGGGAGGAATCAAGTTATCATGTGCCTCTAGAATTATCTGAATAACAAACTGTAAGATTTCTAGATTCAGGCCTTCAGAACTTGAGTTAGGCCGGTTTGTGGAAAAAGGCTTTCTAAAAGGGGGTTTGTAAGGCCCTTTGCTTGAAGAAGCTTCTTCAGCTGATCTTCTCAAATCTATAACCTAGTTTGACAACTTCTGATTGACCTTTTGTAAACTTTCTAGATCTGAACCATCTGATTGAGTTTTGGTTTGGGGAAGTCTAGGAAGAATTTTGATTTTCTTCTTGGAGGATGAAGTAGTCTCTGCCTCGTTACACATCTTGTCTTTTAGGATGAGAATATCTTTCTCAATTTGACTTACCTCTTCGAAGGCTTCTAATAATGTGGATTTCTTAGACCTTTTTACCCAAATTGCTATGTTTTGGTGTAGGGCTTTCGTGTAGTATGCGACGATAAGATTTTCAGCAGGCATTGAATCCATGGGGATTCAATTTTTCAATGTTAGGAACCTTTGATTAAAGTATTTTATCTTCTCTTTAGGGTTCATTTTTAAACTAGAGAGTTCCATGACTAGGACTTCAGGAGATTTGTCGTCTCCAAATTTCTCAAGAAAACAGGACTCAAATCTGTCCCAAGACACAATGGTGTGGGGTTGTTGGGAAAAGTATCAGGTAGAGGCATTGCCTTCAAAGGTATACAGAAAAAGTATACATACTACGTCTTCATGTTCAAAACTACGGAGCCTAATAGCTAGCATGAATTTTTTAATATTATCCTCAACGATCTACTTGGAATCTGGATCAAATTTAGGGAGCCATTTCTTTGGATGTTTAGGCAAAGGATGTTGGGGCCCAGGTATGGCCACTGCATCTTGATTGAGCCAAGGCCTGACAGGATTGTTCATATTTTCCATAGCTATGGGTGGCATTGAAGGCTAAGATGAAGAACTGCCTTCATCTGATGATTCTTATCCAGAAGAAGAAGGAGATGAAGGGGGTGGTGATGGTGGAATACCAAATCCTCTTGTTGCAGGAGTGATGATGTAATATGGATTTGTAGGGTTTAGGGTAAGATATGTACCTTTAAGTTGCTCCCTGATATCAGAGAAGTCTAATGGTTGATTCAAAGGCCAACCTGGTTTTCTGATATGGGATAAAGCACCGTGCGTCCTTAGGAGGGATTGACGAACAATTTATTGTACGTCGGCCCCTGGGGGGTTTGGAGATAGTGGTTCAACGGTAATCCATGGATTTTTGTTTGACATGGTTGTTGTTTGAGGGACAGTGTTGTCGTCAGAGTGACTTCTTGTTACTATAGGTGAGCGGGTAGGTGGGGGAGGAGTTTTACGACCTCCACGTACCATCAATAATATTCAATCCATCCTTCTAGCGCCATTTTTTGACAGGCGAAATTGACCGGTCGTCAACTGGAAGAGTGAATCCGATCCAGGGTTGTCTAATTAACCCAAGCCGTTTGGATTGACTCACTCTGACGGAATTTATGGCTCCATTGGCCAATCTAAAGTCTTAAGTGAAGCGAAAAATAACTAAAAGAAATACAATAACTTACTAAATAATAATCACTGAAATATATATGTACATCTAAATATATATATATACAGTTTATCTAAATAATATTTATATAATAGTTCTATTTATCATATATACAATATGTATAAATCACGAGTTTTAATCTGAACTCATAAAAATCGAATGTAAAAATGGTTCTTCTAATGACAATAATAAAAAAAGCAAAAGTACTATTCATTTTTGGTTTGTTTTCTTGTTTATATGCATTCATAAGATCAAATATTAAACTACTTAATTAAACAGAAAGATATAGATAGTGAAAATTATACTATATATAAAAACTTCTATAATAAGCAAGCAAATGAAATAAAAGAACAAACTAACCTATTAAACACTTGAGGAGTATGCATCCAACTATTTTCATAAATCGTGCATCAGTCCATTCAGGAGATAAATCTGTTGTGCATCTTCACACTGTTCGGTACAAAAGCTAAACTATGCATTGACTGGTGTATTTAATTGATAAAACAACAAGACGCACAATAATTACAGTGATATAATAGACTACAAGCGATAACACATGAGATAAATTCTACAGTTACAGCTTGCATTTAATCAATCAACATATTTAAGGTAAACCTCATAATATGAATTGAAATATCATTCAATTTTTTTGATAAAACTGAAGCGTAAAATCATGAACCACGAAGAAAAACTATCTTGACAACAAAACAATCTGCGAAGACGAAAGCTATCTGCAGTCATTTAATTACCAAGATAAACAAATTATAGATCACAACAACATTCATAGATGACTAAAGCATAAAGTAAATATTTGTTATGTCTAGATTTGAGTATAAGCTGTTCACAATAAGCCCCAGGCCAAGATGCCTCTGATTACAAAAATGATAGGTTTATAAAGGCCTCAGAATAGATAATTGTTTATGTTCATGAGATGAAATATTTATTTCAAAAATAAAGGGGGATGCAACCACCCTGATCCTACTAAATCCCCCAAAACTAACAACAGTTTATTTATGTTCAAATAAAATGCATCAAAGATATGACTGTAAGGTCTCAAGGATGCCTCAGATCAATTTGTAATCATGGATTCTTGAATATCCTGAAAAAAAAAGGAAAATAGAAAGATTTTAGATACATTTCTAACCATTAATTTACACAATTCGAATTAACATAACTGGCTACAGAATCTTGCGATTCTGTAGCTGGTTATTTTAGTAAATGAAATCCAATTTATTGTAAAATAAAGCAATCTAGTTTTTAACAAATAATCCTATTTTAAGATGAATAATCATACCTTCAGCTATGAAATCAAATCATATCAGGCAACTTTGGAATTTACAATGGATGTTGTAGCCTCAACGTTTTTAAACACTACATTGCCTATTGTCTTGATACATTTTTCTTTCGCTTGAATAACTGACTCAAGCCTAAAGTTTTCTCTCGTTAAAACATCGATATGATCCTTTAAAACCTTAACCCGTGACTGCAGGATAGGGATATCAGTATAATATATATCAATCCACGACAGATAGACTTCACAGTTTGACTGTGTGGTGGTTGCATGGGAAGAAACATGATTGTGGATTGACACACCTTCCACACGGACAGTAGGTTCCCTGACCAATTTAACACCAGGAAACTCTGGATTGTTTTTCAGACAGGGACGTAAATTATCAACAAAGTGATAGGGCCGATCAGGGTGTGGCTCGAATGAATGAAGGTCTTTTGCAGTGAGGAACCTATCGATTTCAGAGTCCAAACTCTCATGGACTTCAATCGTGCTGATCAAACTCACATGAGAGTTTGACTTGTTATGAAGCCTCCTTTAAATTAGCCTCTTGGCTCTCTTGTTCCTGAAATTTATATCAATATTTCTCTCATATTTCTTCCCTGTAGGTTCCTCTAAATTTTTAACACAGTCGTTTGGATGTATAATCTGTTGACAGGCATGTTCAAAAACCTTTGGATCGATCAAGGGTTTATTGTAAGGGGGTGAGACACAGGTCTGAGGAGGTGAGAGAGACATTGTAGGGTAGACAAGGGTCTCCTCAACCACGAGTTTATCTACCTCCTCCGTATCAGGGTTACCATCATTGTTTCGGGTTATGAATGAATCCCAACTATCACTCTGTAACTCTAATTGATGCATAAGCAAGATTTTAATTAGGCTGTTATGGAAAAGGCTAGAGCCTGACCGTTGTTTTTTGTATCTTTTGCCCAGTTTATAAAGACTCCTCAGTAAGTAATATGACATGTTCAAAGGAAAGCCCATAAAAATCATAAGCAGATGCAAATGGTACAAAAACAAAATCCCAAAATGTCCCTCACAGGTAACAAATTACTTTACCACAGTGAGCAAATCATGCCACCGAGATTTTAGGAAGGAAATGGGCATACCTTTATCACACCCTTTTATTTTTCAAGATGTAAACAACAGGCTCCAAGGAACTTCTTCCACTTTTTCATTTTTAAACCACATTTAACCACTTGCTGGTATCCCTATAGCTTGACTCGGGAAATCCTCGATAACCTCCAGTTGCACATCACCAACCTTCGCTCTACAACCATCAAAGGAGAAAGCAAATTCCTGGGAAATTTGTAAATTGAAACCCTGAAACTTCCTAATGAAAATGAGCCAGCCACTTCTCTCCAAATCTTCCCTGGCATCGACATATAAGAGCAAAGTTTGAATGCCATTTGGTTCAACTCTCACAACAAGAGCCATAATTGATGAAAGTGTAATGAATTATACACAGCACACAAGGATGGTTTGTGAGACAGTCCAGAGCCATAAATTGAGCCCGTGACATTCCAACAGTGAATGGTGTATGAACATAAACTCATGACGATTTGATGGGTGTTTAAATGACATGCATGTGAAAAGGTTTTTTAAAGCCCAAGGCCAGTCTTGGGAATTATATATGCCTGCAAATCATAACGCCACCTTTGCATCTAGTACGAGTCTAGGACCAAAGCATTAAAATGAAAATAAGTGCGTGCATCGTGGGTTCTATCACAAGGTTTGGGTAATTAAAAAATCAAAGGTTTAGCAAAAGAAACGTAAAGCCAAGAATCAAACGAAACCATACCAAAAATCGAATCGTGGGGATCCTTTGTTTAAATAACCATCAATATCTAAGCATGCTAGGTGTTGAAAGGATTGAAACAAAGAGAGTAACTCTTCATGGCAAGGAACCAAACTTCATTAATGAACTGTATGAACAATTTGCCTTTGACGAAATTTTAGAACGGAAAGGTAACACATTCGCAAATTTTCATGCTTCGTATTCATGCTTCCAGTCATGAACGAAGCATGAAAGAAAATAATAGGAAAAAGAGACAGCTCTCAACTGTCGTTTCGAAAATTGCGTCATGAAGAGTAATAAAAATAAATGACTCCGGTTAGGCAGCTATCTAGATGAATTAATTGATATAAAAAGTTAACAAACATGTTGAGCTGCCAACATTGTGTCATCTCCCTCGCACAGACTTGGTGTAAAGTTGATTGAGGTACTTGTCAGATCTTGAGTTAAAGCCATTATCCAACCTAATAATGGCGATATTCCATGGTGCCTTCCGAGATTTATTAATCAATTATTGTGTCCAACATAAAACCTGCCACCTAACCTTGTTCACATGCTAAGGTATTGTTGCATACTACCACCATTACTCTACTTCTGTGAAGGGTTGGTATGTGATTAGTGTTTGTCCCTTTCCTGTGTCTAGGTATTTGCAAAAACAATTTTTTTATCACTAACCCTATGGTAGCTTAGCTATGCAAGTGGTTGGTAGTTTGGGTGGACACGACCTGGGTGGAGACTATGGAGGCGTTCATCCCTCGGGTGTTCCCTGCATACGGTAAGCCAAAGACTTTGTGTTATTTTTCCTTTGAACCCGGGACTCTTGAATGTTGAAATACGTGTTGTGGTCACCGTCTACTCCTCTTAACTCTGTTGGTTTTGATATCCTCTGGTTTGAGTTGAGGATTTATCAGTTTGTTGGGTTGTCGTAGATCCCCTATTCTGTATTGGGTTCTATTAATTTCCTGTTACTTTTTGATAGGTATCTTTTCTTCTATGAACCCTCGTAGAAGGATTTGGACTGTAAGGGATCTCGAAGGAGACAGGAGAGTCAAAAGCATACGATTTGGTTCTTCTAGTTCAGAGATAAGTTCTATTCATTTCTAGTCCTCGTAATGTATGTCTGATCTCGGTATAACTCGATAAGAGACTAAAAATTCTTGGTTATGTTTTCGGGATTTAAAGCTTCAAAGGCTTTGTTTCCCCTCTTGTTATAAGGCTGTATATAAATATGGATATATTTACAGGGAAATGACATATATCCCAAAAGTAATAATAGGCCTCACTATATTTTATACCGCCTAGATGCTTGCATATTAATTCAAGGTGTCTTTGGCATATTTACTGCCGAGTAAATCCTATGGTTAAATTATTTCTTGTTTTCTATTGTGATTCGTATATCCACCACCATATCCTATGTGTATAAATTGTTCATCATTATTGTTGTTGTGATTGTGTAATACATCCCTTGGGTTCGCAAGGAGTCAGGGATAGAAAAAATCTTTGAACTAATAACTCTTAAATCTGAGAGGAAGAACACACTCCCTCAACTTCTGTGATTATTTCTCCTATGAAATTATTTCCATTTAGGGATTTTATTCCAAGCGCTCGGCTCTAGAATTATGTATGTATAACTTTCTATTCACATTAATTGAACGAAAAGGGTAAAGAAAAAAAAGTGTTCAATTTATGGTAGTTATCTCAGTGGTTCATGTATCATACTATATGAAATTATCATTCTACTCGTTTGCAGTTCTGTTCTATTAATTGTTCTTATTCGATTAAGATTTTCTCTGTTGTAATCACTAATGATGGGCCCTTGTTTTTTCCTGCGAGGGGTACCCATCAACCTTCTTTGGTTCCATTTCCCTTTTCGATTGTGGATCAATTCGTTCAACGACGCCGATGGAAAAAGTTCCACACCAATCACAAGATAAGTAATAATTCTTGTATTAAATATTTAGTATTTAATTTCGTGGATTCTCTCTGAGCGTGATTTATTTTCTCATGATTAAATTTCTCTACTTTTTGGTTTTCAAAATATAATTTTGTTTCAATTTAACTTTTGTTCTCTCTAAATCCCATTGTTGATTCTCGTGATCCATTTCAGGATTCAGATGTTTCGCATTCAATGGTCTCGGATTATCGTTGGACCTGAAAAGGTATTCAAGTTTTGACAACCAGACTTAAAACTTAGTCTCTAAGTTCTGTTCACTATTGTACAAAATTTCACAGTAAGGTTTTGTCGTTACCAAGCTTCCCAGGGTAGCCAATTTGCTTGTAATTTAAATCCTTAATTAGAAAAAATAGAAGGGGAAGAAACCTTGTATGGAAAATAATTTCACTATCCCAAGATTTATGCTCTAGAGAGTTCAAGGACTCGTTCTAGGCATTTTGTCGACTCTGTACATTCTCCTTTTTTTTGAGTTTATTACGAGGAGAAAAACTGTAACTCTCTTCTATATTAATATAGTTATCTTTCATGGGACCGTTTATGTAATGATAAATAATTATCCTCTGTGTATTAGATATTTGTAGTTATAGTTCGGTGCAGAAATAAATGAATATAATATTCCTAAATTCGTTTCCAAAATTCTCTAAATGTTTACACAGATTGAAATCTCATTATAGATGTTGAGTACTTAAAGGTGTATGACCATATGATTATCTTATAACTGGTAGAACGTTCCAGGATTCGAAATTTCAAGATGTGCATAATTAATTTTTTATTTCTTCAGGTAAAATGGGTCTGTTCATGGCATGACTAACACACAGTAGTCCAGTAACACCGTTTAATCTTTGGATCTGGCTTTATTTCCACTAGAACTATAACACACCACTTTATAATTTCATAAATTAATATATTGCGTATGTTATTACAACATAGAACCTACATAAGTCCATATAGATACATTTCTGTAGAATACTAGGTCGTCCCTATAGTGAATAGTATACTACGCTCGAGTAACTACAATATTTTAATCAAATCAAATTATTTCTACTCCAATTAATCTACAACAACTCTGTAATTCTATCTAATACATATGATAGTAAAATAATCGTCCACAATAGTAACCGGATACAATCATTTCAATGGTACATTCATGAAAAGAGGAGAGTAGAGAGACATATATGAATTAGTCTGCAAGAAAAAAAATGGAACAACCACGTTCCTCCCAACCATTAGAACAGGGAAGCCAACGCTTACCCAATTCACCTCCTAGCCTGACCATGAATCCATGAGGGAAAACATGAAATATCATCTTCAACACTGTCTTCCTCTATCAGTAGTCTTTTCCTTGCCTCACACTCAGTAATTGGTGTTCATAACAACAAGTACACAATGGTATTTTTTCCCAACATACTAAGCAACGTCCTGCCTCGTCACATATGCTATTTATCAAAACAATCCCCCTTATTGCTTAGGTCTTTTTCCCTCTCTTGGGATTTTTTTCATCTTTCTAAATCCCTAATTTTCAGGGGCTGCCAATGGCCAAATCCTTGTTTTGCCACTTGTAAAAATCATCCCTGAGATAGTTCCAACATGTTCCCCTCTCATGGAGTCATGGTCAGCTGATTTTAACATGGTTGTTCCATTTGTCCTCCTACAGTAAATATAAAATATTATGTTTTCATACAAGTGTCATAATCAAATAGTTAGTTGGGTCAAATCAAAATCTCTATCCAACAGTCATAATAATTAATTACAATTTTCCAAATTTGAAATTTGGAATTGCCATAAATGGCAAAAAATTTCCAAATTCGAATTTACCAAGAACGAAATAGTTTTCTAACAATTTTTTTGAATTTTGAAAAATAATTTATTTTTGGGAATGTCAAAATAGGATTGGGAGAAGAAATCAAAGAATCTGTAATTGTTCAAAAGGTACTAAGATCTCTTCCTATGAGATTTAACCCTAAGATATCAACACTAGAAGAAATATCAAATCTAAAATCAATAAGCATGGACGAAATGCATGGAATCTTCACATCATATGAAATGAGAACTGAACAGAAAAATACAGATGTAAAAGAAGTAGACTTCAAAGCATCCAAAAGATCAAAGAAAAAGAAAAAGGAACAAGAAGAATATAGTAGCAACAATGACGTCTCGGAAGATGATGAAGAAGTGGCCAACTTCGTCAAAAGACTAAACAAGGGAACTAATGGTAGGTATAGAGGTAAGCTTCCTTTAACTTGTTTTAATTGTGATGGTATTGGTCATTTTTCTAACAAATGTCCTCATAAAGAAAAGAGAAATGATGAAGGTTTCTCAAAAGGAAAACACACATATAAAGAAAAAAGAACTAAAAAAAAAGTTTTCAAGAAAAACTTATGCAACAATGAAGACATCTCATCATCAAATGAATATGAGGTCAGTGACAGTGAGGCAGGAAGAGTTATATTCATGGAAGTAAGAGACTCTAACAAATAAGACTTGGAAGAAGAATATGAAGAAGCCGAAGAAGAATTTGAAGAAGTTGAAGAAGAAATTGAAGAAGTAGAAGTTGACTATAGAGAAGAATTAATGTGTGCCATACAAGCTATCAGAAGAGAAAAGAAGAAAAACAAGAAACTACAAGAAGAACTGGACAAGAAAAAGGATACTCGAGAACTAGAACAAATGATCACAAAATTGAAGTTTCAAATAGAAGAAGATAAAAGAATTGATGAAGCACTCAAAGAAAAGCTAAAAGAAAAGGACAATATCATTGGAAACTTGGAAGTAGATATTGTCGCAGTAGGAAAGGATATTCAAAAGAAAAATATGAAAAATAGCTCAAAAGTTCTGGATGACATTATTAGTAGTCAAAATTCTCATCTTGACAAGTCTGGACTTGGATACAATCAGACGGAAAAGGGATCAAGCTCCAAAACAACAGAGAAAGAAACATATCCAAAAAGTTATGCAAAAGCAATAAAAGGGGATAGGAAGATTACAGGGACACTCCTCCACCAAGACGATTCAAATTTTAGAATCAACAACAGACATATAGGCCTCAAGAAGAAGAAGGATTCATAAGAGCATCTCCTTTCAAAAGATCTTCTACTCCTAGGTATCAAACCATATTTTTTGGTTTATGTTATGAATGTAATAATTTTGGACATAAAGCTGTGAATTGCAGATCTAACAATAGGAACAATAACAACTTTGAGAGTCATATACAAATGGGTTATTCAAGAAGACCTAGTGAAACACAAAGAATAAGTTACACCAATTTTGAATCTTTGAGCAGTGAAGTGGAATGTTACCAATGTAACAATTTTGGACACGTGGCCAAAGATTGCAGAATGACAGTCCTTCCAAAATAACCTCAATAGAATAACAACAGACACTGACAGGAACCTCATAAAATGACATAGATAAGAAAACAATATTAGTATAGCAATGAAGAATGCACAATTTCTCTAACAGCTAAGCAAAAGAAACACGGTTGGTATATTGACAGTGGATGTTCAAAACACATGACAGGTGATGGAGACAAGTTTCTTACATTACTAAAGGAAAGATATGTATCAGTCTCCTTCGGAAATGATGATTTAGCCAAAATCATTGGAAAAGGCACAGTCTGAATTGGGAACAAGAATGAAAAGGTAGAAAATATTCTACTAGTAGAAGATATGAAACATAATCTTCTAAGTGTGAGTCAAATGGGTGACCAAGGTCATAAAGTTACTTTCGATTCACAAAAGGGTGAGAAATACTTCATGTTATTAGTTGATGATTATACAAGAATGACTGCAGTTTGTTTTCTTAAGAATAAGTCAGAAGGTTTTGAAAACTTCAAGATCTACAAGGAAATGGTTGAAAATGAAATCGATTCAAAAATAAAATGCTTGAGATCTGATAATGGAGGAGAGTTCACCTCAAAGGAAATTATGGACTACTGCAGCAATCATGGAATAAAAAGACAATTATCCGTTGCTAGGACACCTCAACAGAATGGAGTTGTTGAAAGAAAGAACAAGACAGTACAAGAAATGGCTCGAACAATGTTAATGGATTCAAAATTGAAAGATATTTTTTGGACACAGGCAGTGCATACAACAATTCACATTCAAAACAGAGTAATGCTCAGAAACAACACTAACAAAACGCCTTACTAACTATGGAAAGGAAGACCAACAAATGTAAATCACTTCATAGTTTTTGCAAGAAAATGCTATATCAAAAGAGAAAATGGAGGAATGGGAAAGTTTGACTCTCGTGTGGAAAAATGAGTACTTGTTGGTTACTCAAGTACAAGGAAAGAATACAAGTGTAACAATCTAAGATTGAAATTTGTTTTGGAAAGCATCAATGTAACAATTGATGAAATAGGCAGACCGGAATCAAAGGAAGAAAATGAATCAATGAAACAACCCTTAGAAGAAGAAGGAGAAGATGAAAAAGAAGTAGAAGAGGAAGATGAAAAGAATCTGATAGAAGGAGAAGAGAAAGTTCAGCAAGTGTCTCCAAAGACACCTAGTAAACGAGTACAAAAGAATCATCCTTCAGATCAGATTATTGGAAACAAAGATGCATGAGTTGAGACTATAAGAAGAATCCATTCACCAAAACAAACACACCTAGCATATCTACAATTGAACCAAATTGTTTTGAAGAAGCCAGCAAGGATGAATCTTGGAATAAGGCCATGGATGAAGAATTAGATAAAATGCAGAAAAATGACACTTGGGAACTGGTTCCGAGACAAAAGAATAAGAATGTGATGGGCACAAAAAGGGTCTTTAGGAATAAATTGAATGAATATGGACAGGTTACAAGGAACAAAGATATAATTTTATGTAAAGGATATGCACAGGTTCAAGGAATCGACTTTGAAGAGACATTTGCCCCAGTTTCCAAACTGGAAGCAATCCATTTGTGTTTTTCTTATGCATGCTCCAAAAATATTAAAATGTATCAAATGGACGTAAAATCATCTTTTCTGAATGGGAAACTTGAAGAAGAAGTCTACATTGAACAACCAGAAGGATTTCAGTTGTCAGAAAAAGTAAATTATGTGTGTAAATTAAATAAGGATTTGTATGGTCTAAAACAGGCTCCTAGAGCATGGTACTCTAGACTAGATAAGTATCTGCAGCAGGTAGGATTATGAAAAGGAATTGCACACACCAACCTCTACATTAAGGTAAGTCAAGGTAATATTTTATTAATTGAAGTTTATGTTGATGATATTATTTTTGGTAGTGATGATGATAGGTTAAGCCAGAAATTTGCAAAAGATATGCAGAATGAATTTGAAATGTCGTTACTTGGAGAACTATCTTTCTTTCTGGGACTTTAGATATGCCACAAAGAAACCAAGGAATTTTTATTTATCAAACCAAGTATATCATAGAAATGCTAAAAAGGTTCGGTATGGAAGATTGCAAACCAGTTGCAAGTTGAGCAAAGATGATGATTTGAAGTCTACAGATCAGAGGCAATACAGGTCAATGATTGGCAACCTACTATATGTGACAACATCCAAACAAGATGTAATACATCCAGTTGGACAGGTGACATGATTTCAAGAAGCGCCAAAGGAATCACATGTATTAGCAGTGAAGAGGATTTTTAGATACCTCAAAGGAACAAAAGAGTTTGGATTATGGTATCCAAAAGGAAAGGATCTATCACTTATTGCTTACATAGATGCAGATTGGGCAGGGTGTATTGATGACCGACAAAGCACTAGTGGAGCAACATTATACTTGGGTGAGTGTTTAGTATCACGGCTAAGCAAGAAAAAGTCATCAGTGTCCTTATCTACAACCGAGGCAGAGTACATTGCAACAACATAATGTTGTACACAGGTTCTTTGGATGAAACAAACTTTGACAGATATACATGTTGAGTATGATGAGTCCATTCCAATCTATTGTGATAATACACGTGCCATGAATATCTCAAAGAATATGGTGATGCACTCCAAGACGAAGTATATTCCAATCAAGTCGCTCTTTTTACGGGAACAGGTTAAAGAAAAGAACATCAAAGTTGAGTATCTGGGCACAAAAGAACAAGTGGCAGACATATTTACAAAACCACTTCCCCGGGAAGCCTTTGAGTATATTTTCCACAGACTCAGAGTTATTTCTAATCCAAAACGAATGATTTTGAATTATTATATTATATGTCTTAGATGTACACAAGGAAGCACCATAAGAAGACAGTTCAGTCAGGGGGGGCATCCCCAGATGGAAATATACCTTTGCCATTGATGACAAAGGGGGAGAGATTTATCAGAGGCATGGTTCCAGGGGGAGAATATTTATCATATGCAGAGGATNGATTTGAGAGAAATTCAGTGTCCACGTTAAGCACTTTTCTGTCTAGGGTTAGGGTCAAGCTCTAGAGGTCGATCTACTTGTCCGCAGGCAGATTTTCCTACAACATACATAGGTACTTTGGATGAAACAAACTCTGACATATATACAGGTTGAGTATGATGAGTCCATTCCAATCTATTGTGATAATACAAGCACCATCAGTATCTCGAAGAACCCGGTGATGCACTCCAAGACGAAGCACATTCCAATCAAGCATCACTTTCTACGGGAGCAGGTTGCATAAAAGAACATCAGAGTTGAGTATGTGGGCACAAAAGAACACGTGACAGACATCTTTACAAAACCAATTCCACAGGAATCCTTTGAATATATTCACCAAAGACTTGGAGTTATTTCCACTAAAAAATGAATGCTTTTTGAATGCTTATCTTATATGTCTTATATGTACACGAGGAAGCACCATAAGAGGACAGTTCACTCAGGGGGAGCAGCCCCGGATGGAAAGATACCTTTGCCATTGATGACAAAGGGGGAGAGATTTATCAGATGCAGAGGACAGAGGCATGGTTCCAGGGGGAGAATATTTATCATATGCAGAGGATAGAGGCATGGTTCCAGGGGGAGCATGAGTGATATGATTTCAGTATTTCATCAAAGTGTTTCCATCAATGCCAAAGGGGGATATTGTTGATTAAGGTTGGTTGTCATTGATGTCAACCCTTGAAGAAATCCCCGTAGCACAAATGTTGGGTAATGGACCCAAGATTGTTTGATATAAATATGGCTTGTTATTGTCTTGTCATGGTTGATAATAAGTAGAAATGGATGAACTCCAAAGTGGTCCCCTTATGGTGAAAGCCCTCACGGGAAAACACTTTGTGGATTGAGTTAGCCTAGAAGTATGGTTAGAGAACACATGCTTATTTGTTGAATAATGATATTAATTTCGATGAATTTTTCATTCAAACTATCCTATATGGATAGTGCTTTTCATGCCATTTCTTCTGGTACGTGGAACGTCACATAACTCCTCACAATTAGAGAGTTATGGTCATGAGAAGTTGGAGAACCCGGGTTTGGGTAATGGACCCAAGTTTGTTTGATGGATAATGGTATGAGTTTGGATATATTTTCAAGTAATA
>SNQJ01S0005942.1:49725-65530 GCA_010110895.2 Picea sitchensis | reverse complement strand
TGAGACAAGTAGTTGATGAGTTGGGACATACATGAGGTGTATAGTTGATGATGTTGGTAAATATTGATGAGTCACAGTTGATGAGTAGTTGACACATGATTGGTACATACTTGGTACATGGTTGGTTGCACTTTTTTATGGTACAGGTTGATTACAAATTGTTTGGTACAGGTTGGTGCATGGTTGATGCACTTGTTTATGGTACAGGTTGGTGCATGGTTGATGCACTTTTTTATGGTACAGGTTGATTACAGGGTGAGGTACAGGTTGATGCATGGTTGATGTATGGTTCAGGTTTATTGGTACAGGTTTACAATGATATATCTCACAGTGATAGTGTGACAATGGTTCCATCATTCTACTTCTACTTCAGGGAGGTTGGACGGGGCAAGGATAGGTGGTTGTAGCTAGGGATGATTTTAAGGATGAAAATTTATTTTAAAATGTATAAACCTTGGAGAATCTTACTAATCCTTCATATACCAACTATAAAATTTTGGCGATATTTTTGTAAAAATATTCAAATTTATAAGGATTTTATATAGTTTGTATAAAATTTTGGCGATTTTTAAGGTAAAATAATTTTATCCTATAAAAATTGGCCAATCATTTTTAGAAAAACAATTTTTTTTTTGGGAAAAACCATGGAAAATTAGCCCATGAAAGAAATTTATCCCCTAAAATCATCCTTGGTTGTAGCCACCTTCTGATTGTAACTGGAGAACATAGGGGGTTGTAGCCTGCTTCTGGTTGTAGCTAGAGAATTGGGGAGTTGGAGATTTCCTTAGGTTGTAGCCTGAGAAACTAGGGGGTTGGAGCCTCCTTCTAGTTGCAGATGGAAAACAAAGGAAGTTGGTGCTTCCAATGAATTTAATTCTTCAAGACATATAAGAAAAAACATTATGTGGTTTTCTCTCGATTTGGGTTTCCACGTAAAACATTGGTGTACTGTGTATGTGTGTGATTATTCATTTCTTATTGCTCATTATTGGATAATAATTCTACATTGATATAACACTTGGATTATTTGAAGAAAAATGATTATAATTACACTATTACTGATTCACCCCCCCTCTCAGTAATCCAATTAATTATTAAATAAAATAACAACCGACGTACCAATGCCCATGGCCACACCTATAGAATGCATCCATGCAATGGATACATAATACCACATGACGATGTCATGCATTCCACCATGATGATTTGGATGGTCTGACGAATGCCTCAACACATCATCCACACACTTTCTATTGTTTTCCTAACTATTTAGATACCTTCCTTTCCAACCCAAACACAACACCAAGAATATAATCCTTAAGTTCTCTTCAGTGTTGACAAAGAGGTTGCATTCCAAACATCATATATAAAGTAGATATCATTTATCACTCACACAAAACTATAGCCCTTCCATATCTAGCCATATTATGGTCTCACACATGACTAGCTCTATGTATATTCATTGTTATAGAAGGAGTATGTCTCTTGAATTAACCCGGTTGTGATCCCATAATCGATCATAACATAATATGAAACCAAGAGTTTATCTAAATGCATTCTAGCATAAACAACATTTACATACTCTAGGCCTTTGGCCATTACATATCAAATTAAATATTGAAAATTATCTGAGGAAATTCTTACCTCAATCCCCTTCAACATGTATGCATCAAAAGAAACTAAATGCATACATGCATGGTTGTTATCCACCTACTTGTTTCTATCTGATCAACTGATCTTTGTATAAGCTCACAAACTTTCTCCTTCATCATTTTGATCACCATTCCTGCCACCCTCATGGGTCTTCACCTAGATGGAAATTATAAGCAACAACAACATCCATATGTTTAACCATGCTATATCATTTTTCCTGAATACATAATCCATCATTTGTCATACTCAATTCCCATGACATCATTATTTCATAATAATAGACTATTCTAAGTTTACAAGCATGTTATATTCATATCCAAGCATGTGCAGTTATACATCCATAAGCACTAAGCATTTATTGTCAACATGCCTACTAATGCATATGCATTTTAACTTCATTGTATGCCTCATTCACTCTAGTGGATTTATGATTTAATTCACTTCTTTATTTATTTATCTATTTTGTAGTTGGTTGTCCTTGAACTCCTTCAAATCCTTGATGCCTTGTGTGCTCTGATTTTGCTCATCTGCACTATTTTTCCTTGTTCTAAACACTTTTTAGCCAAGTTCCACTTGGCCATTCTTCAATCCAACCAATGTGTTCCATTTCCACCAGCCTCTCCTAGGAGATCATATCCAACTTTACCTTTCTCGAAACATTCCATCACCTTGGAATGAAGTAGCTCAAACATTCCATCACCCTACTACAACATTCTTGAATCAAATACTATTACTCCTAGTTGTCCATTAGGCTACTTCATTAACATTTCCCTGTGAAACCATACCTTTCACAGTTAATACCATTTCCAAATGGAATTCCATTTTCATTTACTGACACTTTTCAAGTGAGAGAGCATTTCAATTTCTCTGCATGGCCATCCTGCTTCGAATATGAACTCTGATATTAGAAGTGGATTTATTTCACTGAGTACTTTTAGACAAGTAGATAAGTCATATCAAACAAATCCTTCCCTGTAACTCCTATGCTTGATAAATAGAGATTATTCACGCACCACCTCTTAATCTCTTTGTTTCTTCCACATCAAGCTTGCAACTATATACACATATCTACCTTCAAGGCTATGTAGCCTTACTTTTCCTTTCTATGCCCATTACTGACATTATTCACCTACTAGATTCATGTCCTATGTGAGGATTATTTCTTTTGTACTACCTACAATTTATTCGCATTCTGTACTATCAACATAATAATTATTCTATTATGCTCTTCTCGAGTTATTTATCCACTTTCCATTACTTTATTTGTATCTCTTTATTACCTCATCCAAATTTTGTAATCTATGTCATGCCTCCATGACCCTAACATCTTATCCTATTCTTGAATTGATCTTGTTATACCTCTAATCCTGACAAACCTGCAAGAAGCCATCTTGTTAGAATTATACATATCATACAAAATTGTCAATTAAATTTACAGTTGCCTTTTCTGTTTAATTTATGAATAAAATATATCACAGTTATCCAAATTAGAATAATTCCAGGCCATTCTCCTCTGAATCAGCCTTCCAAAGGCTATAATTTCTCCCCAATCAGATATCTGAGTTCAAAGTTAGGGCTCCCCAAAAAACCACTTTCATCCCCCTTAGTTGATACATCAAATTGAATTCTGCACAAACACTTCCTTCAAACCCCTTCCCCAGGTGACCAAGGATCAAACCTGCAGGATTAATCCTTCCTTCGCGTTTTTCTTTCTTCAACACAAAAATAAATCGACCACTAGCCCCCTTTTACTTCGACCGGAGTCTCAAAGGACCAAGGGCTATGAACAAGCAATTCGTTGGAGGAGCTTATCCAAAGCTTCAAGACATCGGGTCTCTGAGTATTTGGGCCTCGGGGGTTTCACCTTCATCACACTTCAAATTTCCTAATATGTCAAACTGGAGAATCTTTCGAACGGACACTTCTTCGAAGCTTCGGGTCTCTGGAACTTCGAGATTCACAGGTTCCTCTTATTCCACATAACATTCCCTCCCAACGTCGAACTGACGAACTCCCAAAGAAACTCTTCAGAGCATAACTACTCCAGTGCTATGGAGCTTCAGACTTTGAAGGTTTTTACAACAACATACTCCCTTGTCCCTGAGTGTCGAATCTCTGAACTTTCATAGTCGCATCAACAAATACACACCAAGGGTAATACATGTACAAAATGTAGAGATGAAACGTGGCCTAATCTACGGGTGACACATTGTAGGTAAGAATTGGCACAAACGATATGTCAATATCATAAAACAGGATGACACGTGGCATGCATGAATTGGTTCCACATCACCCTCGGTGACGTCAGCATGTTACGTCACTCTGATGCTCTTAGACTTCGGCTAGTTCGAGCTTCGAAAGTTTGTTCTACCATACACCTCAAAACTCCTGGTCTGTCACTCTTTGGATCTTTCAGACTTCGGGCTTCGGGGGAATTCACCACATACCATTACAAATATCTCTAACTATTAAAATTTTGAACTGTGCTTCTCCAGAGTTGCAGGGGCTCCGAAACGTCAAGGCTCCGGGATTTGAAGGACTTTTTTCTAACTCCATCCAATATTTCCTTTGAACATCGAACTTCTGAACCATTTTTAATATGCGGGCACATGTCCCCAAACTGTGAATCGTCTGGATTGACTACAAACTTTGGGACTTCGAAGAAAACTTCTCCAAGTGACATAAGGACTAAAAATATCGAATGTCGAATATTTGATCATTTGTAGACATGCATCCCAGAAAACAAACGATCATTATTTTCTCCGGAGTTCGAGACTTCAGGAGATTTTCTTCCTTGAAGCTTAAGGACTTGCTTCTCTTAGAGTGTCAAACCTCAAAACAGTCATGATAACTATGGCTCACGCTTGCTCACTCGCAGCTCTAATGGCTAGGATGTGAACTTATCCACTATGCCTCACCTCTGGATCTGCGTCTGATCCAACGACCTAGATCTATCCTTGGAGAAATCCAACGATCAAGTAATCCTCCCTATGATCTATGATGTAGTGTCACTCCAAGACTTTGGAGCTTCGGGGATTTTACCTCGTTTTCATCAAAGACTTAAAATTTGTCGAAGCAACAAAGTTTGAAGGAATCCGGTGCTTAACGACCCTACACCTTCTCCAAATCCGACGGCTATGAAGGATTTATTTTCTCTCAAAAATATCCAACGGTCCAAATCTAAAATTTATTCCATAGTGGCAATCATTCCCGAATTTGAAAGGGATGGGCACAATCCTTCAATACATTAATAAGGATCTCATACATTCTAGATTTTGTGTGGACTCTACAACTCCATTCCTGTTGAGCATCAAGACTTCAAGGTCCTAACTCGATCTCAACCACAATATCTTGTCTAATGGATCTGGCCCATTTCAGCCGAGTCTTTCAACCTGTAGCTATGATACCAATCTGTAATGTACTGGACCACCCACAGGCTAGGCTATGGCACTTAAATATGCTACAACACATCCAACCACCAACAGTAAGGGCATGGTGCACTCCCAAGGCTCAGTTCTCTAAACAGATCTCGAATTCTAACAACATTTAATCCAAAAACAAGCATGAAAGAACCACATGCATTAATCAGGATCCATGTAATGTACCTCAAATTCGCCATAAAAAAAAATAATCTATGACATAATTCAATTTCGTTTAAGATTAGAATTTAAGAGAAGGTAGGATTCATTTCTGTCCATAATGAAATTATTACGTCAGTCAAGTCTACTTCGAACAAAAAAGCTTATATGGATAAATTCTTCCATAATTCTATCACTTCCCTTAACTCTCATACTACTCTAACATGATTATATGTATTTAGGCAGTATCTAAGCTTAGGTCGAAGGAACCTTTGAGAGCTAGGAGAGATAAAGCTCAGGTGGGAGCACAACTGTCATTTGATCAGTTGGAGAAAGGATCTGGGCACACAGAGTTTAACCTTTGGGAGGACACGCAGGAGAACCGCTGAAATGAACGGTGGAGACACTTTGGGGAGAAGTGCCAAAACTGCGAGAGTCGTCGGATCCAGAAAATATGATCTAGAAAAGATGTGCGAGGTTTAAATCTGGTACATGCAGGGGAGTGAAGACTCTCCCAAATTCCGAAAAGGAGAAAGTCGATATTTGATCATGACCGTTGATCATCTCGAAAAGATCAAAACTGTTGACCATGGCTAAAGGTCGCAGCCGTCCATTGGAGCGACACGTGGCTGTCGGTCGGCGTTTCAGCACCCGGGAAATCAAAGGTCAAGACTCCTCTTTTTCACAAGTCACTAAATCTCAGTACACAAAACCCTGAATCAGTTTAATGTGAATAGGTTTCATCATTTCGGCACACGGAAAACCCAAAGGAAAGAGCCCTCGTTTCGCAAGTCGCAAAATCCCGGTACACGAAACCCCGATGTGCTCTGTGGAGTTAGCCCCAGGTCATCGGGAAAGATTGTATGGATGGGGGCTAAAGGGGGAGCCAAAACCTATTAAGCCATTTTCATCATTTAGGGATCCGGGAGTTCGAAGGGCTTAGCATTGTTGTCACTGGATTCACGAAATCCCGAATCGCAAAACCCCGAAACCCCGAACCCAGAAACCCCGAAGTACTATATGTACAGGCTTCCTCCAATTCAATTATTCAAATCTAGAGCTGCTAGAACTTCAATTACAGAAGTACACATATGCCTATAAAAATATCGGTACCTTTCAAGCTCATCTATACATAGACAATCCTACCTAGAATTTTGATTTCAGAGTTAAATATGCTCCTGTAGGTGGATTTGTTCTTTCAAGTTCATATGTAGATAATTTTGTCTAGCGTTTTCCTTCAGGAGGAACCATTCCCAGAATTTAGTCTTTGAACATAAACTTCTTACAACGAACATATGTCATCCATGGAAATTATTTCAACTGAGCACAATTAGACACACAAAATAAGATACACGAATCATTCAAACAAAGATTGAGCATATTTTAAAAGAAGATAAAATACAAAGTTGATATTTCGGCATTCGAGATTTTCTTATTACATATGCAAGGAGTTCCTTTGCTTTACTAAACCTCGAAATCTCGAACCCCGAAATCCCGAAATGTTGGGCCCACAGCCCTTTCTCATTTCGTGATTCGGCACTTATTGTTTCATTTTTGTTTATGCATCAGGTGTTTGAAAACCCTGAAATCTCGAACCCCGAAATCCCGAAATGTTGGGCCCACAGCCCTTTCGCATTTTGTGATTCGACACCTCTTGTTTTCTTTTTTTTGTTTGTGCATCGTTATTAAAACAGGAAAGTCTAAATATGAATAACTGAATTGGTATAGCCTTGGGCAAAGGAAATTTCCATAATAAGAAAGGGTGCATCCGGTTCCTTTACTGTTAAAGTAGTTCATATAATAGATCTTCCATTGCAAATTATATAGTATGATTTTTTGTTTCTGTACTGTCTTCTTCGAGATACCTTTATATGGGTTAGGTTAAAGAACTATAAGGGAAAATTGGTATAATAGTCGATCTTCCTACCTCAACTACAAATCTGTCTCTACACAGTTTGTTTAATGGAAAGGAAAAAGCGACATAGTTTACAACACTCAGAATGTTGTTCCCGACATTATTCATACAGTTAGATTAATGAAATTACAACATAACCTTCACTCCCAATATGCCAATCTCAACATTGATTTCTCTCAGAAAACGAATAAAGAAAGAACATAATAGTGAATCTAATTTCGAGGAGATTTCTTCCAGAATTTAACCATGCATAAATCCTTTCAACTATCATAACAAATAAAAGGACAATTCTATTGTTCGCTCAGATTTAATAAATACATGACATCAGATATCAAATCAGTCGAATAGAAAAATGGAAATCATTTCAGTTCTGATTTAACAAATACATTGCATCAGATATAAAATCCTTCAAATAGAAAAGGAGTAGAGCAATATATCTGAACCAGATCACGAGAAGACAAGGGAACAACCATGTTCCTCCCACTCGTAGAACAGGGCATCCAAATCACTTGCCCAATTAACCCCCTAGCCTAACCATGAGTCCATGAGAGCTAACTCAGAACTCCTCCTCAGCAATGTCCTTCAATTCCAGCAGTTATCCTCTTGCCTCACACTTACTCAGCAGTGCTCATAACAACAAGGAAAATTCTTTTCAGCAGACTCCTCTAGCCTCACACTCAATCTGTAGTATTCATAACAGTAAGAGAGCTCAAAAATATTTTTCCCAACATACTTGGCATCATCCTGCCTCCTCGCATATGCTATTTATCAATTTTGCCCAGGTCTTTTTCCTTCCCTTTGGGGGGGATTTTCGGAGCTTTCTAAATCCCTGATTTTTAGGGGCTACCAATGGCCAAATATCTGATTTTCCACTTGTAATAATCAGCCCAGAGGTAGTTCCAACTTGTTCCCCACTCATGGAGTCATGGTCAACTGATTTTAACATGGCTATTCCATTTGTCCTCCTCCAATTAATATAAATATTTTGGTTTTTTTATATACAAGTGTCATAGTCAAATAGTTAGTTGAGTCCAATCAGAGCTCTACCCAATAGTGATAATAATTAATTACAAATATCAAACTCAAAATTCGGAATTGCCATAAATGGAAAAAAATTTCCAAATTCGAATTTACTAAAAATGGAAACAAATTTCCAGCAAATTTAAATTTCAAAATTATTTTATTTTTGGGGATATCACATCCTTTTACCCTTCAGTAAAACACTATCCTCGGTGTTCTTTCCTTTCCTGGAACAGGATTGGATGAGATTTCCGCAAATCTCCCTCCAACTCCCAAGTGGCCTCCTCAGGACTAAGGTGCTTCCATTGCACCTTTACCTGAGCGACGCCTCTGTTCCGAAGAGCTGTTTCTTTCTGGTCCAGAATGAGCAGGGGTTCCACCTAGAACTCGACTTCAGGTTCCACCTGCACCAAGTTCCAATCAATCATATGAGTAGGATCATGAATATACTTTTTCAACAAAGACACATGAAATACATTATGAATTCTTAGATTATCTGGAAGTGCAAGTTGATATGATATGGGTCCAATTTGAGCTAGTATCTTGAAGGGCCCACAAAACCTGGGTGCCAGCTTAGCACAACTCCCTAACTTCAACGATCTTTTATGGGCTTTGACCTTCAAATAAACATCGTCTCCTACTTGAAATTCCAAGTGTCTTCTTTTCTGATCTGCATAGCTCTTTTGTCTGTCCTGTGCTTCTTTCAAGTTCTATTGTACCTTCCTTACCATGTTCTCCATTTCTTGGAGCATCTCTGGTCCAACCATGATTCAGTCAGTCGGGTTATCCCAGCTAATTGGATTTGTACACTTTCTATCATATAGTATTTAGAAAGGGCTCAACTTAGTTGAAGTTTGGTACCCATTGTTATATTCAAATTATACCAAGTGTAGGTAGTCTTCCCACTTGTTCGGCTTTGTTCTTACATATGTGTGGAGCATATCCTCTATGATTTGGTTTGTCTTTTCTATTTGTCCATCCATTTGTGGATGTTAACTCGTACTAAAATTCAAATTAGTATTTAGCCCTGCAAAAAATTCCTTCCAAAAAGTGGATTTGAATTTTACGTCTCTATCTGAAATCAACATTTTAGGGATACCATGCAGTCTAAAAATTTCTTTCATGAATATTTCAGCAATGTTTATAGCTTTAAAAGTAGACTTTACATGAATAAAGTGTGCAGACTTACTGAGTTTATCGATTACAACCATGATAGAATCATTTTGTTTCTGAGTTTTTGGCAAACCTGTTATAAAGTCCAGTGATATGGTCTCCTATTTCCATTCTGGTACTAGTAATGGCTGTAATAGGCCGGTTGGATGCTAGTGTTTGACCTTAACCTACTAACAATCCTGGCACCTAGCCAAGTATTCTGTTGTTTCGCCTTTCATATTAGGCCAGTAATTTTTTTTTCTAAGTGTTGATATCATTTTTTTGGTAACTTGGATGACCAGAATACGGTTTCTTATGCAGTTCATCCAAAACTGTTAATTTTAACTCTGTTGAATCTAGTATGTAAAGTATGTTTTTAAATCGTAATAGTCCCCTCTTTTCGATACTTAGATCTGATCTATCTGAGTCTATGGTACTGGTTTTTTAATTCTACCATCATCTTAGTGTAATTTCCGTCACTAATACTGGTCGTCCTTACCTTTTGTTCCAGATCACTTTTTTCCCTGCTGATATTTACCTCAAATAACCCATGGACTCTTCTTCTTAAAGTGTCTGCTACTTTATTTTCTTTTCCATTGATATATCTGACCTTGAAGTCAAATTCGCTCAAGAAGGCTAGCCACCTTGCTTGTCTTGCATTAAGGTCTGGTTGGTTAAACAGATATTTCACTCCGCTATTATCCGTCAATAGTAGAAATTTCCTTCCCATTATGTAGTGTTGCCACATTTTTAAGGCATGTATTACTGCTGCCAATTCTAAGTCATGAGTGACATAATTTCACTCGTGTTCTTTTAATTTCTGGGACTCGTAAAAAATCACGTGCCCTTCCTGAGTTAGAACACCACCTAGTCCCTCTTTACTTGCATCAATGCATACTGTGAAGTCTTTATCTGGGTCTGCTACCTTCAAAATGGGTGCCGATGTCAATAATTCTTTCAGCTTGTTAAAACTGTCTGGACACTTTTGCGACCAATTAAACTTGGTCCCTTTCTTTTGTAATGACGTGATAGGGTAGGCTATCTTGGAAAACCATTCTATAAATCTGAAATAATATCCAGTGATTCCCATGAATGACCGAATATCTTCCATATCCTTAGGTATTGTCCATTCCATAATGGCTTTTATCTTTTCCGTGTCTACGACAATACCTTCCAAGGAAATGACATGTCCTAAATATTGTATCTCTTTTTTATAAAAGTCACACTTGTCAAATTTGGCGTACAGTTTGTGTTTCCTCAACGTTTGTAGAACTATCATTAACTATTCTTCATGTTCTTTTTCCATCATTGAATAGACCAGAATATCGTCGATAAATACTACTACGAACTTGTCTAAGTACTGACTGAAAATGTTTTTCATCAAGCACATAAATGTGGCTGGTGTGTTAGTGAGTCCGAAAGGTATGGCTACAAACTCGTAGTGTCCATATCTTGTTTGAAAATTTGTTTTGTTTATGTCATCATCCTTTATCCTAACTTGATGATAACTGGATCGTAAATCCAATTTTGAAAAGATCTTGGCCCCACCAACTTGATCGAACATATCATTTATCCTTGGTAAGGGGTATTTGTTCTTAATGGTCATTTTGTTCAGTTGTCTATAATCGATACATAGTCTTAGAGTACCGTCTTTTTTTTTCACAAAGAGGACTGGTGCTCCCCATGGTGAGACACTCGGTCTGATATACTCTTTGTCCAACAATTCCTGTAATCGTATTTTTAATTCTGTCAGTTCTGGTAGACTCATTTGGTAGGGTTCTTTTGAGATAGGGGCTGATCCGGGTAGTAAGTTGATGGAAAAATCTATTTCCCTTCTAGGAGGTAATTCTGGTATCTCATCCACAAACATGTCTCTAAGTTCACATAGGATAGCAAAGTATTCTAACTTGGGCTTATCTTCTTTTTCTAATAGGTTCATTACTTGGATGGCGTAAACTTGACATCCCTTTCTAATACATTTCTTGAGTTGCATCACTGAAACTTGTCTTACTGATACAGGTTTTGGTATGCCTTGGGTTGTTCTAACAGTGTCAAAATTGTCTTTATAGCTAAGTATCTTTGTATAATAGTCTAGTACTACTTTGTGTTGTTCCAACCAATCCATCCCGATAATCATATCATAAGATCCTAGTGGTAGGATGTTCAGATTGGTCCTTATCTTTTGACCATCTAAGTTGAACTCAAGATCACAAATAAAGTCAACTACTTTTCTTTTAGTACATGTTGCTAGCTGTACAAGCCATGACTTTGCATGTTTCAGTTTCTTAAGTTTATTCGACTCTACTACATCGGGAGTAATATAACTTAACATAGCTCCAGGGTCAATTAAAAAATAAATTCGAGTGTCATTGATTTTACCTTCGATTTATACCACCGAGGAATGGTGGTCAGCTTGTCGACCATCTATGACTGCATTTATCCAATGCAGACTTCTGCCCATGTCTCCCACTATCGAGGCTTCATTCAAATTGTGAACAACAGTTCTATTGGCTGCAATTAAACATGGACAGTTCCTCCTTAGATGAGGTTCTCCACACTCCCAACACTTTAATGGCTTGCGGGAGTTGTCGCCAAACTTCTTCGTTCCCAAGTTTACCGATTTACCGCTACCTTGCGTATTCGAATGATTGGAGTGAAAATATTTCCTTGGGAAACTTTTTTCTGCAACCCGATAAGGAGCTGGCTAGTATCCCTTCTTCCGTTGGTTCATTCGACCTTGCTTCTTATCCTTCCAGGTCTTGGGAAACTCTTCCCACTGTCTATACTGGTCATCGCACATTCATGATTTCTTGAATACCTCACTCAAGGATTTGGGGCTGTCAAACTCAATTCTATCCTGGTAGGCCTATGGTAAACAACTGAAGAATCACTGGATTTTTACCTTATCCTCTCGGATGTACGGTACGAACCTTAATAGTTCCATAAATTTATTTATAAGGTCCTCCATCGTCAGCTGTCCGAGTCGGAACTTGAAAAATTCTTTCATCTTCCTTTCACAATAGCTTTCAGAGAGGTATTCTTTCTTGAAATACTTCTTAAAGTTAGACCATTCCAACTATTTCTCCTTTAGGCCCTTAGCCAATTTTAGGTCCTACCACCAAATGCTGGCCTTCCCCTTCAGATTGTAGATGACCATTATGACCTTCATGTTGCTGGAATAGTTGTAGATCTGGAATTATTTTTGATGTCCAACAACCATGCCTCAACTTCTTATCCTGTCTTGGATTCTCCATCAAAGGTAGTTGGTTTAATCTTTTTAAATTGTCCTTCAAGGTGGTCTGTTTGTTTTCTTTTTCTATCTGGTATGGTTTTTTCTTCATCAGATGGTGTCCCTTCAGACAAACTGTCTTCTTTTTCTGTTTCCACACCAAAATTCCTGGAGGCCCTTTTGTTGACCTCCTCATAATGTTTATCATCTTTTGGGATTTTCTTGGCTACTATACTACGCAACAAGACTTCATTTATCTCTTGTTGTTTCTGATGTGCTTTCTTCAATTTTTCATTGTCGGCCTTAAAAACCTGTAGTTCAACAATAAGATTCCTCATTGTTTCCAACACCTCCGTGGGTGAGCTTCCATCACTGTTCTGTCTTGGATCTCCAGAAGGTCCTGGCTGTAGATTCCCTTCCATCCTGATTTATGCACCTTCTTGGGCTGCCATAATCAACACAAAACAAAAAGGATTTGTGTTTGTAACCACAATATTTATTAGTTTTTTCATAAATCGGAATATATACTAAGCAATTAATGTGGCTCTATTCAGGCCCGGTGTTGTAACTTTTTCTCTGATACCATATGTAATGTACCTCAAATTCACCATAAAAAAAAAATTCTATGACATAATTCAATTTTGTTTAAGCTTAGAATTTAAGAGAAGGTAAGATTCATTTCTGTCCATAATAAAATTATTACGCCAGTCAAATCTACTTCGAACAGAAAATCTTATATGGATAAATTCTTCCATAATTCTATCACTTCACTTAACTCTCATACTAATCTAACATGATTATATGTATTTAGGTAGTATCTAAGCTTAGTTCGAAGGAACCTTTGAGAACTCAGAGAGATAAATCTCAGGTTGGAGCACAACTATCACTAGATCAGTTAGAGAAAGGATCTGGGTGCACAGAGTTTAACCTTGGGGAGGATGCGCAAAAGAACTGTTGAAATGAACGGTGGAGACACTTTGGGGAGAAGTGCCAAAACTGAGAGAGTCGTTAGATCCAGAAAAGATGTGCGAGGTTTAAACCTAGTGCATGCACGGGAGTTAAGACTCTCCTAAATTCCAAAAAGGAGAAAGTCGGGATTTGATCGCGACCGTTGATCATCCCGAAAAGATAAAAATTGTTGACCTTGGATAAAGGTCGAAGTCGTCCATCGGAGGGACACGTGGTTGTCGGTCGGTGTTTCGGAACCCGGGAAACCAAAGGTCAAGACTCCTCATTTTTGCAAGTCGCGAAATCTCGATACATGAAACCCCGAATCAGTTTAGCGTGAATAGGTTTCGTAATTTCGACACCCGAAAAACCCAAAGGCAAGAGCCCTCGTTTCGCAAGTCGCGAAATACCGATACATGAAACCTCGATGTGCTCTGTGGAGTTAGCCCGATGTCATTGGGTGAGATCGTATGGATGGGGGCTAAAGGGGGAGCCAAAACCTATTAATCTCTTTTCGACATTTCGGGATCCGGGAGTTCGAAGGGCCTAACATCGTTGCCGCTGGAGTCGCAAAATCCTGAATCGCGAAACCCCGAAACCTCGAACCCGGAAACCCCAAAGTACTACATGTATAGGCTTCCTCCAATTCAATTATTCAAAGCTAGATCTTCCAGAACTTCAATTACAAAAGTACACATATGCTTATAAAAAGATTGATACCTTTCAAGCTCATCTATACATAGAAAATCCTACCTAGAATTTTGATTTCAGAGTTAAATATGGTCCTGTAGGTGGATCTGTTCTTTCAAGTTCATATGTAGATAGTTTTTTCTAGTGTTTTTCTTCAAAAGGAACCATTCCCAGAATTTAGTCTTTGAAAATAAAATTCTTACAACGAACAGATGTCATCCGTGGAAATTATTTCAATTGAGCACAATTAGACGCATAAAATAAGATACATGAATCATTCAAACAAAGAATGAGCATATTTTAAAAGAAGATAAAATACAAATTTGATATTTCGGCATTCGATATTTTCTTATTGCATATGCACAGAGTTCCTTTTCTTTACTAAACCCCAAAATCTTGAACCCCGAAATCCCGAAATGCTGGGCCCACGACCCCTTCGCATTTTGCGATTCAACACTTCTTGTTTCATTTTTGTTTATGCATCAGGTGTTCGAAAACCCCGAAATCCTGAAATGTTGGGCCCACAGCCCTTTCACATTTCGCGATTCGACACTTCTTGTTTTCTTTTTTTTGTTTGTTTGTGCATTGTTATTAAAACAGGAAAGTCTAAATATGAATAGCCGAATTGGTACAACCTTGGGCAAAGGAAATTTTTGTAATAAGAAAGGGTGCATCCAGTTCCTTTACTGTTAAAGTAGTTCATATAATAGATCTCCCATTGCAAATTATATAGTATGATTTTCTATTTTTGTACTCTCTTTTTCAAGATACCTTTATACGGGTTAGGTTAAAGAACTATAAGGGAAAACTGGTATAATAGTCGGTCTTCCTACCTCAGCTACAAATCTGTCTCTACACAGTCTGTTTAATGGAAAGGAAAAAGTGGCATAGTTTACAACACTTAGAATGTTGTTCTCGACATTATTCATACAGTTAGATTAATGAAATTACAGCATAACCTTCACTCCCAATATGCCAATCTCAACATTGATTTCACTCAGAAAACGAATAAAGAAAGAACATAACAGTGAATCTAATTTAGAGGAGATTTCTTCCAGAATTTAACCATGCATAAATCCTTTCAACTATCATAACAAATCAAAGGCCAATTCTATCGTTCACTCATATTTAATAAATACATGACATCAGATATCAAATCAATCGAGTAGAAAAATTGAAATTATTTCAATTTTGATTTAACAAATACATTGCATCAGATATAAAATCATTCAAACAGAAAAGGAGTAGAGAAACATATCTGAAACAGATCGCGAGAAGACAAGGGAACAACCACGTTTCTCCCAACTGTAGAATAGGGCAACCAAATCACTTTCCCAGTTCACCCCCTAGCCTGACCATGAGTCCATCAGGGCTAACTCGAAACTCCTCCTCAGTAATGTCCTTCAATTCCAACAGTTATCCTCTTGCCTCACACTTACTCAGCAGTGCTCATAACAGCAAGGAAAATTCATTTCAGTAGACTCCTCTCGCCTCACACTCAATCTGTAGTGTTCATAATAGCAAGAGAGCTCAAAAATATTTTTCCCATCATACTTGGTAGTGTCCTGCCTCCTCGCATATGCTATTTATCAATTTTTCCCAGGTCTTTTCCCCTCCCTT
>SNQJ01S0005942.1:33161-49663 GCA_010110895.2 Picea sitchensis | reverse complement strand
TCCCTAATTTTCAATGGCTATCAATGGCCAAATCTCTTATTTTCCACCTGTAATAATCAACCCAGAGGTAGATCCAACTTGTTCCCCACTCATGGATTCATGGTCAACTGATTTTAACATGGTTGTTCCATTTGTCCTCCTGCAATTAATATAAATATTCTATTTTTTTTTATACAAGTGTCATAGTCAAATAGTTAGTTGAGTCCAATCAGAACTCTGCCCAACAGTCATAATAATTAATTACAAATATCAAACTTGAAAATTGGAATTTCCATAAATGGCAAAAAATTTCCAAATTCAAATTTACTAAAAACGGAAATAAATTTCCATCAAATTTAAATTTCAAAATTATTTTATTTTTGTGGATATCACAATCCATGCTACAACATAAAATAGATACGAAACACGCAATGCACAAAAAATAATCGAAATTTAAGCACATTACAAATACATATCTCAGAGATAATTAAATCCACAACGGAAATAAACATTACACAGAAAACACAGAGAACACTTATATTTACAAGTAAATCATCAAAAACTAGTTGTAGACCAAGGAAATTCCTCCCAACCATAGACATTATTGTTCTTTTACTCTCAACAACAGATCACCCCCGAGCCATGGATATGAATCCACATGGATGGGTCCTAGGCCAAGTCTATACACACAACAGTTGGCTAACTAGCTCTCAGGTTTCTGAACCTCACAACAAGTCTAAAATTACATCTCTCTTTCCCCCTCATCCTACACAACCCAAACAAATTAATACATTTCTCTTACATGCATCCCCTGAGGCTGTTCGATTTCTCTCCAGGGATCTAGTGCTACTAGTTAGGAAATATCACTGCTAGAAACTCCAAGGATTCTCAGCTGTGGAATTTTTTATTCAAACTAACATTAATCTCATAACTAATGGGCCTTCCATCACTCAATATATCATAGGCCTTTCAACACTCATAGAAATCCAAAGTACACCATATCTCTTCTACCCAGCCTGCACAACCCAAGTGAATGGACCCTGTTCTTTGCCACGTAGTCCCTCGGGATTTTTCAACCCTTCCAGGTCTCCAATGCTTTTGGTCAAGAATCTCCATGTTGGTACTCTCAGGATTCACAACTATGAGAAAAATTAACAAAGATCCACCCAAACAACCGTTTGTATCCATGCTCATACCAAGAGCACATGAATAAGCCTGAATGAGTGAGAAAAAAGGAAGAAGTAGAACAAGGGGCGAAAGACGAAGAAGACCCAAACAACCCCCAAGGGATGTTTAAATTACATGAAGACAAGAGCCACATGGTATCCCTCACAAGAATCTCGTGTAACCCCTTTTCTCCATAAAATAAATCATGGGTAAAATAAAATAATTATAAAAATACTTGTCCCCACAAGCCCCCTCTCTCATGGAATCATAGCCCCCTATTTATTTTGTCCTTATTCATCTTGCAACCAATGATGTATTTTATTAATATATGTGAAATATTACATTTCCTAGGCACTCTGGCCCTTTTTCAAATTTACTGGCTCATCAACCTAAGTCACAATTACATAATACATTATAGTTCATAAGGGTTAAAATTGGGATGTTACACCTTATATGAAGGATTGAGAATAATAATAAAGGAAGAAAGCTATTATTAAAATAATATTATTATTTCTGAAATGAAGAGGTGCATTGAAATACACATTCATTCAATGTCATACACCTTTTGAATGGCTATATAAACAAAATCTTGTGTTGGAAAAATATTAAATCTCAGTTGATCAAATACAAATACAATGGATTGAATGAAAATTCATTGTTTGTTAGGTTTGTGCCTGTTTAAAACATGGATCTTGTTATAAGGGTTGGATTCCTCACTTCTCAATTGGATCTAAGAACTACAAGCTAGGTCTTGTATCTGAGAGATGGATCTCTCATATTCAGTTGGTGTTGAATATTTTGATGATTGGTATCATATGTACTTATTCAAGTTTAATAAGTATATGATATTTATTCTTATTTATACAGTTTGTGTTTTTATAACTGTTATATATATTTATGAATAATTAATGGAAATACATATATGCTATTCGATTAATTTATGTAATCTGAAAAAGTGTGAAAATTATCCAAAAGTTTAAGAAACTGATTCACCCCCCCCCCCCTCTCAATGGCAGAGTTTGTTTCAACAAATTCCACTATTATCTTGAATATATGTCTTATACCATGGGGGATTCTAATCTATGTATATCATTTTATCCCACTAATTTATCTCAAGTGGATGGTTGCTTGAAGTATGAGCCTAGGGAGCCTTTTCAAGACTATGAGACACCTCGGTCTAGACTGATGGTTATGTTAGGTTGTCATTGTTTTTGCTTGTCTTCAGGAATTAACAACTTTACTAGAATACCAATTCTCTCACAAAATATGCTTCTTAGAGATTCTATGCATGGTTCTTATTTGGTATGCTACTTTCCTCTAGACTACCTCCATCAATCTTATGATAGTTGTGCAATATTTTATGATAGACTTGAAGCATGGTTGGAGGGATCTTACTCAGATAGATCTCCCATGAATTATTACTATGACATCTTTAATATGGTGAATAGAGATTTTGGTGTTTTATTTTTTCCTACTTTTACTCTTCTTTTTCTCCAACTCTTGTTACTAATATTTTATGATGAACATGTGTTTGGAGGCTTGGAATTATATGGTTGGATACAATGGCATTATGAATTCATATCGTTCATTTTTCATGAATTACACTGTAGTATAGGAGTAGGGTAGAATAGGATAATGTCTTTTCGTTGCATAACATTAGCTTTGCTTTCGAGTTTTTAATTAAGTTTTTTTTTCCTTTATATTTTTATTACTATTGGATGAATAGTAAATAGAGTTATCAGCATAGGTGGATAGAAATAGAAGGCTCACACACTAATTTGTTAGTTGTATGGATTTTTTAATGTAATTTTGATATGGGAAAAATTGTTTTATTTTCAGTCTCGAAAGTTTATATGTGATGGGGTAGTTTTCAGATCACTTATTCTATGCATGTTCAACATGTCAAATTGTTTTTAAGCATTTTTTCATCTTACAATTGGGATATTTTAGATAAAAGATGATATTCAGTCCCTCTTGTGGTGCAAATGACCACTCAATTTTGTTTCATCCTAGTATATACATTATTATAATTTGAAGTTCTGCTTGAATTAATTAGAGTGGTAATCTTGTTGTTCCATACATAATGAATTGAAATTTTGAGTGATTAATTTTACCCATATGAAATTAAACCCACTTCAACTCCTTGTAATTTATTGGGATGACTATTTGATCATGGGTTGGAGATATCCAAATGCTTACTTACCCATTCACTTTTTTCTTTGGTTACATTCAACCAAAGAAATTTTGTATGGACTTTTTCTTAGCACAGTGAGCTTAGATCATTTTTCTTTGAGCTGATTTCTTTCATCACTTTTAGATTTAAAATTTGGGCACTGGACACACATAGATTATGCTCTTTTCAGTTAGTATTTCAAGGAGGATTTTACCTATTATCTTGCACCTTACTTGATCCAAGTTTCCTCTTATACACAACAGTAAGATATATTCTTTTAGATTGTTTGGACACATGTTTTAACATTATGAACAACATTTTTATATCGATCTTCTTGCTAGAATCTCTTTCAAAAAATTCTTAAGAATCAATAATTTATTTCGCAATTCCCTAGTCGAATAAAGATTCAATATTAGCATTTCCACTTCAACGAGATTTCAGACCTGTTCTTTCTCAAATATCATCTTCCCATCCTTTGGATTTTTTTATTTTAAGTCACTCATTTTGGTTGCATTCCTGACTGATCTGATTTTTATCATGGATTAATAATATCTCACATGCCTCATCATATTGAAATCATCTAAATTCTTGGGGGTTTTAAATACCTTGATTGAAAATGTCAATTCAACTTCTAAGATTCTTAAATTCAAATTTTCAACATTTGTTTTGATCTTAGCCATGATAATAATTTCCAAGATGTGAATTTCTTGTGAGTTGTAACTCATCAATTTAATGGGCTCATAGTCTTTAGCGTTCCTTGGACTCAAAATATCATTTTATTCATAACTTGGAAAGATAAGCATGTTTGGTTCATGATTGGAATATCTCCTATTTTATCTTTATTGCTCATGATCTTTTTTATTTCATTTTCCGAATTGTCTTCCTAATACTTTTAAATGGAAAATCTACCCACTAGAGAGATTTGTTGCATACTCATTGACATTTCATTTTTAATTTACTAAGACATATGTAAGATGTAGGAAGTGAAATGAAAATTTTGTCTCCTTGGAACACTCTTGGAAACGTGATGATAACAGTCCCATGGACTTTCCCATCATGCAAAACTTTAACTCATTAGGAATCCGACTACTTTAGTTAATTCATTCATTTATGATTTTTAATTATATCTTTCATTGATGATGGGGGAGTCAATCCATCTAAGATGTGATCCGATATTAACCAAACCTATCCAAAGTGTCTTAATTTATACCATTTCCATAATGATTTCCTCTTGCCTCTAATAAGGTTGAAGATGATCATACAAATGTTTCACATTGTTATTATTAATGACAAGAGGAAATAAATGCTTTTTCTTGCAAGAATGATGATTTTGAATCAAATTTTTATTTATATTGTAAGCATGACCAATATTGGTATTGGATATGTATATTTAGGAGATGGATGAAATTAAAGTTTTATGGTTCCATTTGTTTAAATTTATTGATTCAAATTTCATGAAAAAGACATTGTGTCTAAGGATCTAAATATTACAACAATCAATGACACTAAGTCTCATGTCGAAGAGAGTATTGTGTGAAAGCGCACGGTCCTTATATCTCAAGCGGAAGGTTGTGATATTTGATTGAATGGAATAAAGATGAACACTTGAATGATTGCACTAACGATATGTTAGTACATGAGTTTCATGACAACCAATATAGTTTAGTTTTACATTAGCTTAGCTTGTTATTCTTAGGATTAATTTAATTTTCCTTTTTACTTTTCTTTTAGTTGAATTTCATTTTAATAAGTTAGTCATCTAGCGGAATATTTTTTCACAAATTGTCTACTAGTTGATCATACCATTCTTTTTTATTATGTCACTTGGGCCTTGTGCAACAAGAAACTTGGTATATATTTTGTTCTCTTTAATGAAGGAAACTTAGGGAAGTTTTAATCTAAACATGGCTTCTCGAATTCCTTTGTGACATTTTTTAATCAACCTTGTCTCCAACTCAAAGCTCATCCAAAATATAGTCTCATTCATGCATTCAAATGTTGGTTTCTGATGTAGTTGATATAGTCATTTTCAAGATTATCTTTTATGACCTCCATAATTGTAATGTCTCATATTGGCTTCATCAAATTGAATCATTTGAATTCTTTGGATTAATAATATTTTTTATGGAAAAGAAAAATTGGTGCTTTGGTAATAAATATGAAATGTATTTTCTATTGTTAAAGATTCATTATTTTAAAATGTGCAAAGTACTTTCTCATGCCAGTATATATTGAGAGCGTATGGGTTTGTGGAATGCTTCATGTAATTGAATTTTTGAAAATTTGATTTGAATAAATTCTCCATTAACCCATTTTGATAGATTTCTATAAGATTTTTCTTGTTTCACTAAATGCCAATTAGATTTGAGGATTATGTTGTGAATTAGATTTGAGGATTATGTTGTGAATTTGATTTTCACTAGGTTATCAATTATCTCAATCTTGATTGTTGTTCATTTCATATATTTACTGTGTGAATCTTTATATTGGAATTGATGTTGAATGGTTAATATTTCTTGACTAATTATTTCCCTTGGCTTAATTTCCAAGATTTCAATGAAAACACTTATGTTGATGATCCTCATAATGTGTCCCATGCTTCTAGGACTACAAGCATATCTTTCAAGATTAATGCTTCTCGCAATGACTAACAAAGTATTGTCTTTTGGCGATACGATTGAAAAAAAAACGTGACCTAGCGCACAGGGGCGTGAGGATATAACCTAGTGTGTGCACATTGCAGCGATCAGGGCCTCCACAGCCATGGACGGTGGTGGGGGCGCCATCCCTACCCCTCCCCCTTTGCCAGAACTAGATGCCTTCAGGAAGCTGGTCACCGAAGCCTCCAAGAGACCGTTGTCAGCAGCACAACATAAATTTGTGAAGAAATTGGATTGCATCCCCAGCGTTGAATTGCCTCTGGAAGAAACTTGAAGAACGACAGTCAACTTAGCAGACAGAGGACTCATCGGGCAATTTACCGGGCTCTGGCCCTCTCCCAAATCCGTCGAAGCCTGGGTGCAGAGGAACTGGAACCCGCTCATATCAGAAGGAATAAAGAGTCATTTTGTAGGGAAAGGATACTTTGTATTCATCTTTGAAAGCCCAGAAGATAAAAACCTCATCTTCAGAAATGACATGTACTTCATGGGGCCACGGGGGTTATACCTGAACAAATGGACCCCGGATTTCGACCCATCTCAGGATGTGCCCTCTGCCGTCCCAATGTGGGTTCATCTACCTCATCTCCATTTACACTGTTGGAATCAAAAATCATTACACACAATCAACAACACACTCGGAAGGTATATAGATCAAGCAGCTAGAAAATATCAGTACTCATGCGCACGGATCTGCGTGGAGGTTGATCTAGAAGTGGGATTACCAGAGGCAATTAAACTCACAGCCGCAGACTCGACGCATATTCAGGAGCTAGACTATGAGCAACTACCCTTCAAATGCCGACACTGCCATGGCTACGACCACTTTGAAAGGCACTGCAAAAAAAAGAATGCAGAAGAAAGTGAAAATGCGAAAGCAAATCAGTGGATCGCAGTCCAGAAAACAGGGACAACAAAATCCAGAACCAAAGGAGCAACGAAGAACGGAAAATCTGGGAAAATAGAGAAAGAGAAAATCGACGGGATCTCCAACCCTCCGCCGCATGCAGGACCTCAAACAGAAAATCCCAACAATGACATAGAAGAACCAGAAATCAAGGACAACAGGATACAACCAAGTCCCCCTCCAAATGGGAAAGATACAGGGGAATTTGGGCAAACAGCAGGAACCCTGGAAGTAGCCCCCTCTCCATCATATGCTGACATAGCCAGAAAGAAAGCACTGGATCCATCAAGCTCCTCGGAGGACGAGATCCTAGAAAGACCAGCTAAAAGAGAAGGAAGGAAATCTCGTAAAGAAGCAAGGGAGGAAGAGGCAGAAAGAAAAAAGACCCAAGGAAGCCAACCCACCATAGAAATGTCAATCCACAGAAACACAAGAATAAGGTCTCTAAAAGGAGGAGGCCCAACCACCCCCAACAACAAGTAATGAAAATCATCTCTTGGAACTGTAGAGGACTGGGGAACCCGACAAAAATTGAAGCGGTCAAGGACCTGATGAAAGTGGAACCAGCAGATATCCTCATGCTCCAAGAGACAAAAATCGAAGGGGAATCCCTTCTAGAGATCAGCAAAAACAAATGGCAGAAAAACACAGGGAAAGCAATCAGCGCAAGGGGCTCTTCCGGAGGTATAGCAACATTGTGGAAGGCAAAAAAGTTCAGTCTTGTCAACTCCTACAACACTCAACATTGGAGATTTATAGAGCTTAAGCACATAGCATGTAAGTTAACTATCGCATTATTCAATTTATATGTTCTGACTTTGCACTCTGAAAAGAAAGAATGTTGGAAAACTTTAAATGAATTTCTAGAGAAAAATTCCCCAAACAACATAATCATAGCCGGAGACCTTAACCTAGTCATGAATGGAAAAGAAAAGAGGGGAGGAAGGTCCAGCAAGGACCAAATGATTTTTGTAGTAGAAGACATAATACAACAATGGGACCTAATGGATTTTAAACCACACAAAGGGCTGTACACTTGGACCAATAACAGGACAGGGGAGCAACACATATCTGCCAGATTGGATAGGTTTCAGGTCCAAAGCATTTTGCTGTTGGAAAGGAAGATGATTTCCACTGCCATCCTCCCCAAGCTCACCTCGGACCACAAACCCATCCTGCTTCTGCTAGAGGAAGAAGAAAAATTAGGCCCAATCTTGTTCAAATTTAGTCCATTTTGGAAAATAAAGAGTGGGTTCGCAGAGACGGTGCGATGGGCATGGTCTACCCCAGTTACTGGCTCTCCCAACTTTGTTTGGGAACAAAAACTAAAAATAACAAAAAAATCCCTCAAGGAATGGAGCAAATTCCCGGAAAGCAACCCCAATACCCAAAGAAAGGAGTTAGTGCAGCAGTTGGGACAACTGCAGAATGAAATGGAAACAATAGACATTGCCAGAAAAGATTTGGAAAAGGAGCAAGCAGCCCAATGCAGAACTTACCGCTCCTTCATAAATGAAGAAGAATACTGGAGACTAAAATCCCGAAGCCTTTGGCTGGAAGATGGTGACAGAAATACATCCTACTTCCACCGTCAATTTAAAGCCTGCCTCTCCAGGAACCACATCTCCAAGATCACAACCAATGACGGGAAGCTCTACAAAGGAATAGATCAAATAAAGGCCGTTGTTGTCTCACACTTCCATCAACTTTACAACAAAGATAATTATGACAATGAAGAAGGCTATAATGAATTCCTCACGAACATCCCGTCCCTGGTCACAAAAGAGGATAACATAGCATTACTGAGCCCAACCAGCGAAGAAGAACTCAGCAAAATCATCTGGTCCATGGATCCCGACAAAGCCCCGGGTCTAGATGGGTTCACTATCCATTTTTACAGGATCTGCAGAATATAATCAAATCTGATCTCATCAGAATGATAAAAGGAGTCCTACAAAAAGAAAAAATAGGAGGCAACACCAATTCTACTTTTCTAGTACTAATTCTGAAAGAAACAAACCCTGACTCCTTCGACAGATTCAGGTCAATTTCCTTATGTAATGCCTCTTATAAGATTATTGCAAAACTCCTTGCAAACAGAATAAAACCTCTGCTGGGAAAGCTCATCTCAGAATCACAAGGAGGATTCGTCAAAGGGAGACATATCTTGGACAATGTAATCCAAGTTCAAAAAGCTATGCACTCCAACAACCTCAGAAAAGAGAAAGGCATGCTGATTAAGCTAGACATGGAAAATTCCTTCGACAGAGTAAAGCTTTCCTTCCTGTATCAAGTGCTTCTTTCTTTCGGATTTGATCCTGAGTTTGTAAAACTGATACAAGCCTGTACTCACAACCCATGGATTTCCCCCTTGGTAAATGGGAGACCAACAAATTTCTTCAAAGCTACGAGGGGGCTGAGGCAAGGATTCCCCCTCTCTCCATTTCTGTACATAATAATGGCGGACACCCTCAGCAGGAAGTTGGAACAGTAAAGGATAATAGGGGCATCCCCAGGCTTGCGAATACTGAAGAATATTAAGCCTATAAATCATGCTTTGTTCGCTAACGATTCTCTCATGCTAGGAGAAGCCTCAAACAGAGTAGCCTCTACATTCAAGGGAACTCTTCAAGCATACTGCAAGGTGTCTGGAGCTCTGATAAGTGAAAGGAAAAGTGTTTTCTACAGTTGGAATGTTGCAGAACATGAAATTCAGAAGATAGCATGCACCTTGGGGTTCAAAGGGCACTCCAAATGGGAAAAGATACAGTATCTTGGGCTGCCTTTAACATTGGGTATAAACAGAGTCATCCTATGGGAAGGAGTCTTAGCAAAAATCAAAGGAAAAATCAAAGCCTGGGGAGGATATTGGCTCACCCATGGAGGCAAATGGACCCTGATAAAAGCAGTCATCTCCTCACTGCCGATCTATCAAGTGTCCTATCTCCTGGCACCCAATTTGATTGCTGGGCAAATGAATAAACTACTGAGAGATTTCCTGTGGCATGGTGGGAAAGGGAATCAAAGAAATTTTCACTTGGTCAGTTGAGAGACAACCAAGCGGCCTCTGAGAGAAGGTGGGCTGCAGATTCGTGATCCAACTCTTGCAAACACAGATCTTGGTTGCAAAATCTTGTGGAAGATGCATAGCAACCCCACTCATCCTGTCAGCAAAACGTTAATACATAGATACATTCCAAATGCCAAAATCAGAAACCTTCAAAACGCCATGAGCAGGAAGACCACAATTTTATGGCAATTGTGCATTAAAGGGGTGCGATTGTTCAGCCAAAATCTGTACCGCATCCCTGGCAATGGAAAACGAACCAATCTCTGGACAGATAGGATAATGGGGAATCCGCCTCTTGCATTAAATGCTGGTTTGATGGAAATTCACGATTTTCTTGAGCGCAGAGGTATGCAGAGAATCTATGATGTATCCAAGTCGGATGAAGACGGCTCCTGCACAGAGTGGCAATTCAGCATTGTCCCAGATCGTCTCCTCCAACAACTTGAAATGCTCAAAGTAGAGCTTCGAGAGGCAGCACCTGTGCATATTACAAAAAAAGACACCTAGGGTTGGGGACCCACAGGAACATACTCAGCAGCTAAAGGCTACGCTCTGCTACACCAACAGAAAAATAGACCACTCTCGGCAAGGTTTTGGTTGGAGGTATGGGACTCAATGGCGATCCCGAAGGTAAATTTCTTCTTCTGGACACTAATGCACAGAAAGATTTTGACTGGTGAAAACTTATTGAAAAGAAATATTTCCGGTCCACACAGATGCTCTTTATGCAGAGAAGCCATGCAAACCTTAGATCACTTATTTGTAGGCTTCCATTTCCCAAACAAATTCTGGCAGCTTATCCTCCATGGCCTCAAGGTCGCTGCCCCCACCAACATCTCAGTAGTGGATCTATTTACAACTTGGAAGGATAGTTACCCTTCGCTCTCCTTGAAAACATTATGGGCTAGAATCTGATCTCCATCCCCAAGTACGTGTGTTGGAAGCTATGGCTAGCAAGGAATGAGCAAATTTTCAACAACACAGAGTGGACCCCCAACATGGTAGCAACAAAATCAAAAGGTCTCCTCCTAGAAACTTTGAGCTCCCAAAACCACAAAACCAACACCTCGTTGCAGCAGGAAGAAAAGGAGTGGCTCAACGCCTCCATGTTGAACCTTCGGATCCATATCATTGAAAAATCACATCTTGAAACAGAATGGAGGCTAAGAGAAAATCATGACATATTCCAGAGTTGGTGGCAAAAACAAGGCATAACTTCAGTCTTCTTCGATGACGCCTCCAAAGGAAACCCTGGGACAACAAGAGATGGAGGAATCATTTACTCTAGCGAAGGGGAAATACTAGAAACCTTTTGCTGGGGTCTCGGACAGCGAACCAACAATCAAGCAAAAATCCTGAGTTTGATAAAAGTCTTCCAGATAGCCAAGGAAAGAGGACATCGGGAGCTACAAGCGTTTGGAGACTCCAAGATCTTGATCAAAATGATTCATTCAAGAGGACAATTTAAAGATGCTCACCTAAACAAGAATCTGCAAAGGTTAAGACACATTCTTAAAGACTTCACCTCCTTCAACTGCTACCATATACTCAGAGACTCAAACAAAGAAGCAGACAAACTAGCCAACGAAGGTTGCCTCTTGGCCCAAGGAGAACTCAACGTAAACGGTGGAGACCCAGTAAAAATATGTATTCCTTGAAAAGGACAGCCGCTTGTAAAAGAATGTAGAAGGCATAAATCTCTTGTGAAGGATGTAAGGCTTCAGCCAGCTGGATTTTCCAATCAATAAAATACATAACCGTTTTAGTTAAAAAAAAAAAGTATTGTCTTTTGGCTTTTCTTTCAGTTTAATATAGTCACTGCATTTATTTTAATTTTGAAATAATTGTACTTCCTTATTTTCTTAATTTTTATACCATTACAGTGGGTTCATATCGTTATACCATGAGAGGTGAATGATACAATCATTCGGTGATCCAAGTCAATAATCAAAATGGAAATAAATACCTTGGTGAAAAATATCAATCCAACTTCTAAGTTTCAAAATTCGACATCTCAAAAATCTTATTTCACTAAGATCTTGTCCATGGTAATAATATCTAAGAGGTGAATTCGTCAATTTATCAATTATCTTGGGCATTTCAACTATTTGGATTTTTGTCACTATAAAATCTCAAATATGTTGGAACAAAAGCTTGGCTAGATATCAATTTTCTCGATCACTACTTCTTGTAGTCCTGTTGATTTTTGTTTCTAGGTTATGTCTTCAATTTTTTTCTCAATGGGTCTTAGCTTAGTGTGAAAACAATATTTAATAAATATTTTTCCCTTATCCCAATTCTTGGAGAGAGAATAACGATATTTTTTTGTATGCCATTCATACTCTGTTGCTGCCACCATATTTATTACTTTTTCTTGGGTTCTCTTATTATTTTTTCAGCCAATTTTCATTCTTTTTTTAGGACTGACACTATAGATTTAGGTTTATTTTAGTTTATTTCTCTCTTCATGGATTGGATTGAGTTTTATTGGTTTCTTTCTACTTGTACATATTGCTTCCATCCTTTAATTCAAATGTTGATATTTCCTTGAGATGATTTGACTTTTTAGTATGCCTTGGGGATTACTCTTTAAATTTGAGTGAGGGGATGGTCCAATTATGGTCACACACTGGAAATATTTTTAACAAATCATTAGATTCATGGGATTATCTATCTAACTTAAAATTCATGAATTTATTAGCTATGGGTATGGACAGATAGTTGTGGTGGAACACATGTGCATATTGAGCATACCATGATAATCCATAAGTATAGGAAATTTTTTATCTACCCTTTTATTTGAGCTTCATTCACTTCATATTAATATTATGGCCAACACTATAATGGTTTTTGGGGATACCGATGGGTTAAACTAAAATGCACAAAATCTATTAAAAAAATCAAAGAAATTTTCATATCACCCTGCTTCCTTGACACCCAATTTGCATATGCATATCTATATATAAATATAAAAGGGTGATCATATTTTGAAACAAACGAAAGTTGAAAGAATTATTAATAGTGTGGGAAGTACAAGTAAACCCATCGAGGCTATGGACGCTTGTTGGTAGTGGGAATATTCTTGTATGGTTCCAAGGAACGTTTTTGGGGTTATGTGCAATCGCTGGCAGGAAAGCAATGATGGGAAAAGAGAGATGAGGACCACACTTATGTAGATGTTTTCCTATTAAAAAAAATGAAAACCCATGGATAAACTAAATCCAATCTGAAGTGTGTAGGAAGTAAAATAATTTACCACACTGATTGGATCTTTGAAAAGGGTGTGTTAGATTACAAGTACTAAAAATATTGGGTTATATATTTTAGAAATTTGACGCCATTCTGGTACCCATGATTATTGGAAAATTTTCTGTAGTTTGTTGAGATTATATTTAGAATTCATATATTTGAAGGAAATTTTGTAGAGTTGTATTGATAGAGAAAACCAGTTCTTCCAGTGTGTTGCAATTTATTGAGGCCACAACAACACCCTTTAATGTTTCTTTTACAAGCGAAAGGAAAGGGACCCCCTACTAAAATTCCATCCCTAATGTATAATCCCCTACTTCTTGAACCTAATGCTAATTCTTTATCTTTCTTAAGGGAGTTGTGGATTTTCTCTTGATTGATAATCGTCTTGGATGAGTTTGTTTTTGGAGGATTTTTTGAATGAATAACTTAAATTTTGCATCTTATTGCTTGCATGTTGTGCTTATTGTCTTCATGTTTAAGCTTGCGCATGTTGATCCCACTCTTCAATATTTAAAACTTTACTTGAATCAAAAGATCACTAATCCTTCCTTTCAGTTTGAGACTTGTGACATGTAGTTTTTAGGGAACTTATCTATAACCACCCATGATTATATTTTATAAGTTTGTTGAAGGAAGGGAATGTAATGTTTATGGTATAATTTAGTGTTTTTTTCGTCGCATATCTAATCTAATATTTTTTTTGGTTGTAGGAGTAGGTTCACATGACCACTTCATTTACATGACCACCCCATCCTTTAAATAGATGTGGTGGAATGCACTGATCCTTATCAAGAACTTTGACCTTGATCCTTACCAGGCTCCCTATTATGAGGAAGAAAATTCACCTTTTCTTATCATTGCCCCGAGGTCCAAAGATCCAAAGGTTATAGGAACCACCTTACCCACAATCCTATCCTCAGAGATAATTAGATTTACTCTATCAAAAATCCCCGTTTGGAGTGTTGAGTGTGTGTTTTCCTAAGACTGGTTTGAAACTCTAAGGTCGAAATCCTATCGGGCTACCTTCATCAAGTTTGTCTCATCAATATGACTGAGTGAAGTCCCTTGTGATTTTTTTGAGGTATGAAAGACGTGATATTTTTCAGATATATCGATATCTATCTCTTCTTTCGGCCTCCCCTCTCTCTCGAAATCCATCCCCAAGGCCTATTGAGCCTCATGGATGTATGTCCTTGTCTTGTTGTCTCCCAATGGTCACTTTCCATTTTTCGCAATTAGTTTCAAGCATTGTGGCCTAACGTAAGAACCTATTCCTTGATCTCATTGTATTCACTCTCTTTCCAAACTTATTAGGTTTTCCCTCTAAAATGTTCACCTTTACTAGATTGACATGTATCCTACGTCTCATTGGCACCAATCTCCTTTTATATTATGAGTCCCTTGTTGTGGTGTTGATTTGTTGCATGACATGTCATATTTTTTTCCCTTAGTTGCTTCCCATTCAACGCATTTGAATCTGATTGTTCTTGATCTCCACACGACCTAGCTACCCTCCTTCATGCATGGTTATTCAAAATCTACATGGTATACCTTAATCCTATTTTTGTCTCGTTAGATGAAAAACCTTAACTGGTGTGGAACCATGATGGGCATAGAAATATAACATGTGTGTAACTTGACCTTATTTTCCTAATTTTTATTTTTGTATATGTTTTGTATATTTTTTATTTTATTTATTAATTTATTTTTATTTATTATTTTATTTATTAATTTATTTTCATTTGTATTTTACTATCGGTTTTGCAAAACCACATGTTTTAATTTCACATGGTAATTTCCATTGGCTTTTTATTCCCCATGGTTTTCCCTGGAATTACACTAGATATTTAGTTTTACATGGGGAAAATCAAGTTCACTATAATATGTACATTCTAATTCCCCTAAAATTAGAAACAATTTGATTTTTATTTTTTTATTTTTTATTTTTAATGTACATAACCATATTCATTTATTTCTTTTAAAAAAAAATTCCCATTTATCCCCTAAGTCCTAGGTTGTATATCTTCATTTTTTTATTATTATTTAATTTAGTTTGTAGTTTAACTTTTTCATTTTTTTTCTCACTCATTAAAATTCAACTTAATAATTCATGGGACTTATTTCCTTTCTTCTCCCCATTGGTCTACTTCTCCACTTCATGGTAAATTCCATTGTGAATTACCATTAAGGGCCACCTCCTATATTCATGGAATCGCCTCTTCCTTTCCTCAAATACCCTTGAAAACTTAGCAATATGAATTTAATATTTCAATGTCATCGAAAATAACCATCAACACTTAGGCCTAAATCAACATTATTGGGAGTGCAATTATTTTAATGTTTTTCAAGTCATAAAAATTACACTCATCGAGAATACCTCATCAGTGTCAACCCTCACTTTACTTTGCCGACAATATCATTCTGATGTCCCAGAGGGATGGTGCCATCAGAATGTTTTTAATTGGTAAGTTTAACATAAGACCTCGATGTTGTGTTATGAAAGTGAGGAGTGAGTTGTGTTATTGGAGTGAGGGGTTAGCTTAGTCCATCAAAATAGTTTACCATCAAAAGCCTATATCTCATGAGAGAACATACATGCAATATCCTTATTACATTTATTTATTATTTTTATCTTCTCTTTTATTTTTATCTATTTATCATTTTTTAGGTCACATGTACATGTTTATTATTCTAATATTTTTGGAGAAATTATCCCCTACACATCCCATCCATTGGAGAGCATGTTCCATTAGAGTGTATAGCCATCAGAGTGGGGAGATAGATCTTACCTTCACCTCCGACCATCAGAGTGGGGAGTTAGCTATTACATTCACCTCTGACCGCCGAACTCCCATCAGAGTGGGAAGTTAGCCATTACTTTCACCTCCGACCATTGGAATCCAATGGGATGAACCATCAAGAATATTATTATTATAATATTTTTCATGAGCCATCGAGAGGAACCTTAGGCTATTTGATTTTTCTATTTAATTTTTTGTTTTTTTTTTTAATTCTTTTATTAAGTTTTATTTTTCATTTATTTTTATTAAACTTTTTCGGATAGATTGGGGTAACTTTATCATTTTTTATTTACTAGGATAATTGGCCAAAATTGCAACACAAGACCTGTTGGATTACTGAGAGGGGGGGTTGAATCAGTAATAGCGTAATTATAATCCTTTTTCTTCAAATGTTATATCAATGTAGAATTATTATCCAATAATGAGCAGTAAGAAATAAACAATCACACACATACACAGTACACCAATGTTTTACGTGGAAACCCAAATCAGG
>SNQJ01S0005941.1:211061-269003 GCA_010110895.2 Picea sitchensis | reverse complement strand
TTTGGGACAATCATTCAAGCATATTCAAAGGAGAAGATCATGGAAGATTTGGATGGCATATCTTATCTAAGATATGTGAGAGATGTGTGGAGGATTTGAAGGGATCATATCTTCTAATAATAGGAAAGTAGTTGAGAATGGTTGAGAGAATAGTGGATTTGTAATTATGACACTCCTCAAGACTCTCATGTATATAAGAGTGTTCTCTCTTCATGAAGAGGATCATGTTATTCATAAGAGATTAGCTTGAAGAGTTAGAGATCATGTAATTCGTAATTTGGTCTTGTAATTAGGAGAAGGGGATTCTTAGCTTTGTTATTCTTTCATGCTTTGTCATTTGACTCTTGTAATATAATTTGAGATTGATATATTGTGTGAGCTCACATATGTCTTTTTCCATTCAACTCTTCACATGTTGTATTGCTTTTCTAGATTAGTTTCCTTCTTTCCTAGTTAGTCTTTCAATGCTTTCCTATATTAATTTCATTTTAGCAATTTAGATTAGATTAGTTCTACTTCAGTCTTGCATATATAGTGCATGTGCTTTGTAAGCCTACGAACCTCGGATTGAAAAATTAAATAGTTGGGAAAATACTACAACGGAATTAAACAACAATATTTCCGCCTAACAATACCAACAATAATATGAAATGGATCCACAAACCAATGGTTGTAAGACTCAATAGGTGTAAACCTAATTTGGTAATTAATGAAGGTTAGATAAACTATAAAGTACAATGCATGTGTAAACATGAAAATAAGAGGAAAAGAGAGAGAGGAATGACAACGAAGATATCAGTCTCTTGGCCTTCCCATTACCCCCAAGCTCTCCTATATCTCCTTGTTACTTGAGTCTCAAAGAGTATTTTTACCAAAGAGGAGAGTATGCACATAGAGCCATGAACTACATTGTACTAGAGCTTGCCGAAATAGAGAATTGAGAAACCACCGAATGCTAGTTCTCCCGTTTGGGTTTCCACGGTAAACACTGAGTTCTTGTGTGATGAATCTCTCTATTTTCCATGTTAATTTTTACCTACGAGTTTAAAATGAAGTTGCTCTATATTTAAATCGTTGCCCATGGTTTTTTTAATGGGTTGAGAACTCTTTTCCAACTATAGTTTGAGGATTTCTTTCATAGTTATAGTCTCCATGAGAAAATGAATAATCCCAAAAACTCTTTATTCTTCTTCGTTCATCCATTTATGAGATTAGAAATTTAAGGATGTCATCATAGAGCTCTTGCAAACCTTTAGGGAGTTTCTAATTTATTTTTTAAGGCTATTAGACTTTTGGAGTCATTTTCTTGGGATTCTTCCTTCACCAATTACAGGCTATGGTTGTTTGTTGATCTCTTGCACTTACCCGGGCATTGTAAAGAAGTCGTATGCTTCCTCTGGCTATTTCTTGAACCCATATGTAGGCCATATAGTCATTTTTTTTATTCCTCGAGGGCCATATGCTAGCCATAAGCTACTCGTGGGTGACTTCTCTTTGTGTCTCAGAGCCATACATAAGCTGCATGATTCGTGTGGGCATCCATTGCTTGAAAAACTATTATAATAATAATAATATAATTAGGCTAATGAAAGGTCAAAGGGCACATACCCCTTCACCTCATGACCATTCAATGCATATAATTATACTATCACAAGGCTCATTATAATCATCATTTTTTATCATCTTATCAATAATTTATTATTTAGTATATTCTTATATGTTTGCAAAAATATTCTATCATTTAGTTTTAAACAAGAAATCCGTTAACTACATTTTGTATTAGAGACAAACTTGGGTTAATCTCTCATACAATCAACCAGTTTCATAGATTAAATTCCATACCCAACCACCAATAAATTTCATCCATCTTGTAATCTTCTGTACATATATGTTCGTACACAACCACGATTGTTGCCACTTCATACAGTCCATAAACTATCACACACAATTCCATAAGACCTGTTACAAATCGTACACCACTATACCATCATAATATGTCATTGATAGTTTCCATACAATCAATCATACTTTTCCCCATGTTATCACTTAGATATGCACTAAGAAAACCTAAGAAACAAGAATGAGTAGTTAGCCCAAGGTCACCTCTAATTACTCCTCCATTCAGATTGGTGATTTTCCAATCACAAGGGGGCATCCCTTGTGTTCATGCACTATCAATCACTTAGAAAAATTGATGTGGTTAGTATGAATGATCAACACATAAAATAACTATCATTGATATGCATGCAAGAAAACAAGGACACACGAACGTTTATAATTAAATATATGGGAGAATTCCAATTCACAATAGCAGAAATATGAAAGAAGGAAAGAAGATGGAAATACGCGATGGAAATACGCTTTAAGTGATTGATACAATCAAAGTAAAGGCACCTAGGAAACCCACACCACTACACAAAAAAAGACTAATGAACCATCGAATTTAAAAATCTATGAAAAACTGCACAATCAAACTCTATCATTGCGTTAGTCAAAAGATTGTTTGCATCACAGAGAAAAAATGAAAGACTGGCTTCAATATTATGCATTGCACAGAGTGTAGGCAACGAGGAAAGAAAAAGAAGATGGAAGATAAAAGGATGGCTTCTCACTAAAAAACTCTAACTAAACAATACTATTCACCTTGCTTTTATAACTCTCTTAATTCCTAAAAAGGAGGCAGCCTACTCATGCAAAGTATAACCGTTGTTAGGTGGCTATTATAAGTAAAGTAAATAGTTGTAGTAAACCAATAACAACCATACATATAGTTGTAACTCTCACTAGGATGGGGTTGACCTCCTTCATAAATAACCTTACTCAGGCACTCCTCCCTAAATTCCATTAATAATTCATGATGTTGAGTTAACTCAAGACAAGTGAGTTGCCTCCTTAAATAAAATTTCCAAAACTAGCTATATTGTTCCAATAATAAATTCTCCTCTTTCATGCAAACAAGTCAAGGAAGTCTCCCTAGACAAAAATAATTATCTCTCATTCTCCCAAAAATTAGCAAAGAGGAGAGATTCAAGGAAGGCACCCTCCTCTTCCAAAAAAATGACAAATCATTCATTGAAAATAGAACTAAAGTCATGAAAGAAATTTTTTAGCTAACTAACAAATTTACCAAAGAGGGTGCCTAGGGTTTCCTTGAAGAAATAAGACTACCACGTGTCACATTGGAACTAGGAGTATGGTGCCCCCACCTACTAATAAAAGCACTGCTAAATATAGACATGCTAAAAATAACAGTCTGACTCCTAAAAAATAGGAAAGACGAAAAGTGAAGGGAACTGTTAGGAGATCACTGCCAAATATAGCATGCCTAAAAATAAGCACTGTTAAAAATAGTATCATCTCGCATATCAATGACATCAGTGCCATCGAATTTGATTTTTTGAAAGGAATACAACTATATGCTCAGAGTCGTCATACGATCCCTTCAACCATAATTGTTAAAAATAGGAGTGTCTTGCATGGCACTCGGAAAAAGATCATTGGCATCATGAGCTTGCAAGTATCCCAAATATGTGATCAAATTTACCATGTATACCTATGAACTCAGGTTCCTAGAAAATAGGAAAACTGCTAAAAATATCAACTTTCCCCAAAAGTGATGAACATGCCTCTGAAATGCCCCTGCCTCTAAAATGAAATATGATCTCTGAAATGGACTTTGATCTCTATAAAACCTGATGTACCTATTATTGAATACCAACTTGATGAAAGTTAGCTAGCTCTTAACCCTCCAGTTGCACAAACAAATCTATGGGTTAACAATGGCAACTCAAGGGGACAAGATCTTCTTGTGGGATGTTGAGAATCTCAAAATCTTTGTACTCTGCACCTATAAATAATTCATCTCTAAAAATTCCAACTTGTAGACCATTGTGCCTATCAAGTAGGAAATGGAGTAAAATGCATGGTGCCTCGATTAATCTGCTAAAATGAGGACCTAACCATACATGCACATCTGCAACTACTAGTTGCAACTCACCTATCATGTATGCTCCTCCCACTGGAAAATGAGATAAAGTCGACAAATGGGAGAAAGACACCTGGTCAAATGCCATAAGGAAAATACTTGCTAGGTGAAAAGGAACCCACCAATGAAGCTAATGGGTCCTAAGGTATGAGGACTATCAGTCAATGTGGATAATGATCCAAAGTCGAACACTAACCAAACTCATCCAATCAAGACCCATTGATGATAAATATTGTTGAATGCGCGATGATCGTCCATGAGGCTAATGAACGTCAAGATTCTCTAGCTTCTGGACTACCCCATAGATAATGTATCGAAGTTGATAAGGAATGATATACTAAGAGAAAGGACATGACGAACACCTTTCCCTCAGCATGAAGAAGGAATTAGGAAGTGCAACAAAAGGGTACCATATCCCTAAGTTTGGATGAGGCGTTGACTGATTGAGGAAGCTGACTCAATGAAAAAATGAAGAGACAAACCCACTAGGTGACTCAAGACTCATCCTATTGTCTCTTCAACACTACCCACCCTGTAGACTCAATACTCACGTAGAGGAAAGAAAGGCGCCCTCAACCAGGCTTGACCTAGACATGAGTTCAAGGCAATGTTGATTGTATTGATGAAATCATACTCAAGAGTTTGACTTCAAAAAATAACAAATTGCAAGATGAAATTGAATGAAAAATAAAGGAAATAAGATACCAACACACATGTGAGGCATTTATTATGAAGGAACTTAGACTAAGTGCTCACACAAAATAAGGAAAAGTGACACAACTGCAAACTAGGACATGACAACAACAAAATTAAAGGAAAATAAACAAGGTAAGGCAACCTATAGGTTCACCTATGACCAAAAGACAACAAAACTAACATATGGAAATAAAAATAGCAGAAATATAGGGAAATTTGCAGCATAATAGCGACAGGAAAGGCGATAACATAGAAACCCAAAAATTCACCTTTTTTTTTTTTCTCTATTTTTTTTATTGGAGCCCAAAATCTCTTATTCTAGAGGTTAGTCAAAGATTCCATGATCAATCAACGTAGCCAAATGACCAACGTAACAACCAATTCATTGATGATAGGGAAATATCAACATAGTCAACCCTCCAATGCAACCAAATCATGAAGTCTCCTAAGATGGAAATATGCTTTCATGTGCTTTCTTCTTAAGAAATCAATGAAGTTTGTCAGTTGAAACTTAGAACATGGCACCTCACCAATGATCAATAAGAAAATAGAAGACCCAAAACTCCTCAGATTGCCTCCCAAAAAACCTCCATAATCCTCAACTCAACTGGATCATGAGTAACCATGATCTTCAAGCAATGATCAGTTAGAGGATTTCCTTGAAGAACAAAATATGAAAGTGGGATCATGGGAAAATTGTGAGGAAGATAATCTTCTATTTGAAGCAAAAGTTTCACTTGTTGCAATTGTATCTCATTGAACTGTTCTTGAACAATCATTGGTATATGCAAGGATAAAGTCTCTTGCTGATTCAATTTGGTTGATTTGTTTCTCTTCCCTTTGAATTTTATCGTCACCTCTAGAAGGAACCAACAAACCCACTTGTAAATTTGGCTCTTCATCATACCTCACGTTGACACTGGCTTACCATCTCCCATACACTGAGTTGTCTATATGCGATGAGTTTGATTGATCTGTAGTGTAAGAGGCAATCTGAGGGGAGCTATTGGGCTTCCATCTGTGGACATGTTGATCATCATCATGGTTGGGATCATTATCTCCACTGCGAGCCATGAGACATTATCTCCTCTAGTTACCCCTAGGCATGGGGGAATAACATGCCTGATGACACACACCAATAGTTACGGGAGTAAACTTCCACCTAGTCTAGTCTCTTAGGCAGTTACGGGAGTGAACTGCCACCTAGTCCGAGTTAACTAGTCTCTCAGTATTCAATTAAATGATTGAAACATAGTGAAGTGAGGAGATCAATGAATCATGAGAAATGCACTAGTTTGGTGATGATCCCAAGGACAATGTGCATTAGTTGGTGATGATCCCAATGTGGCATCTAGACCCCACTCAATTGATTAAATTGAAGTGTGAACTAAAAAGAATATTCTCCTAGAGGAATATTCTTCCTAAAATATAGGAGACTGAATAATGACTAATAAACATAGGGAAAACATTAGGAAAAAGAAATCCTAGGTGTGTGTGAAGTATCTCCAACACCCCCTTGAACATCACTATGGTGAAAATAAAGAATGGGTCCTAGAAACAAGGCCATGTTAGGTACCCAAATACAAAAGATGCACTGAAATAAACAAGGAAAGGGGGAAAATATCATGGGAGAACCCCCCTCAAAGTACAATGTATGTAAAATGAAGAACTAACAGTTGTTAGGCAACTGTGTCCTTCCCTCCAAGATGACTGCACAAATAATGAAACTTCTTCTCAGTGAAGGTCTTGGTGAAGATGTCTGCAGTCTATTCTGCTGAAGGACAAAATTGTAGGTCGATGATCCCCTCGTGTACTAAGTCCTGGATGTAGTGCATGTGAATCTCGATGTGCTTCGTCCGCTGTCTCTAAAATGGATCTTTGAAGAAATTCAGAGTGCTCTGGTTGTCAAACCAGATGACGATCGATCAATGAAACTGAATGCCCAACTTGAGAAAATGTTGTAGCCACATAGCCTGAATGGTTATGTTAACTACCCCTCTATACTCTGCCTCGGCTAAAGATAGAGCAATAGCACATTGCTTCTTTCTCGACTAACAAATAGGCCTAGAACCAAGACAGAGTGAGTAACTAGATGTCGACTTATGATTAATACTATCACCATCCCATTCAGAAATAGTGAACCCGATGAGGTCATATGTAGAGTCTATTGAATAGTGAATCCCAAAGGTGATGGTTCCATGTACGTATCAAAGGATACACTTTGCAACCTTTCAATGTATCTCATGCAGCTCCTGCATGAACCTGGAGACTGCTCCAACTGCATAGGAGAAGTCTGGTCTGGAGTGTGTGAGATACAACAAGCTCCCTGCTAGTTGTTTGTACAGTGCGTTGTCAACCAGTGGAGTGTCCCCGCCATCCTCAAGTCTGACTCCTGATAGGAAAGGAGTCAGGGCAGACTTGCAGTCTGTCATGTGAACTCTCTCAAGAAGATCTCGTGCATACTTGTCCTGAGACAATTTGATGCTTGATGTATCCTGACAGATCTCGAGTCCAAGTAAGAAATGTAGCGGACCCATGTCCGTCATTAAGAACTTGTCATGCAAAATCCTCCTGAGTGCAACAATCGCTTAAATCGAGCAACTGGTGATCAACAAATCATCAACATACAAAAGTAGGAGTTGAAGTGAATAAGATGTCCTAAGTATGTAAACATTCGGATCTGACTTACAATGTACAAAGTTTTGTGACAACAGATAGGAGTCCATCTTGGCATACCATGCCCTCGAGGCATGCTTGAGGCCATAAAGAGACTTCTTTAGTCGACAAACCAAAGAAAAATCCTGCATAAATCCATGGGGTTTCTCCATATATATCTCCTCAGAGAGATCTTCATGAAGAAATGATTTCTTCACGTCCATCTAATGAACTTCCCATCCCTTGGTTGCCGCAATGGCAAGTGCCAAACGTATGGAATCCATCTTCGCTACTGGGGCGAAGGTCTCATCATAGTCAATGCCATGCACCTATTGAAATCCTTTGGCAACTAGCCTGGCTTTGTATATGCTAACATGTCCATCCACTACGCTCTTGGTCTTGTAGACCCATCTGCAACTGACAAGTTTCCCTCCTTAAGGAAGGGGAACCATATCCCAAGTTTGGTTCTCGAGGAGGGAGTTGTACTTCTCCTGCATGGCGGATTCCCAAAAGGGATTTCTAGCAACCTCGCCATAAGACTCTGGATCTGAAGACTGAACCAAGAAAATATGCTTGGGTGGAATCGGTTCAGTGGCAGTGAGTGCAAGAGTAGTCTCCTCGAAATCAAATCGAGTCCTCCTAGTATTAGTTGGATCCCCAACAAGATACCCTGCATCCTGAAGAGTAGTCTTGGCCCATTTGGGCCTCTTCTTTGGCTCTGCATCTTCATATGGATGCATTGACTTTGCATCTGACTGTACTAACTCTGTATCTGGATCATTTGAATCCTCTGAATCAGAACTATCATATGAAGAAGAGTCGGCATGTGCATACTCATCATCTCTGAAAGGTGGAAGAACAAAAGTGTCTGCATGCGGTTGTTGAGGTACATGCGAGACACTTTCCTCGAATTGGACATTACGCTCAATGATGAGTCGGCCCGGAGAAAGATCAATGGGTTTGTATCCCTTCACATTGTCGGGGTATTCAACAAAGATACACTATGTGCTCTGTGGATCAAGTGCCTTCCTCTTCTTAGAGGGAACCCTGGCCCATGAACGTAAACTGAAAATAAGGAAGTGGGTCACTTTCGATTTGAGGCTGCTCCAAGCCTCGTAGGGTATTATCCTTGACAGATCTATGGAGAGATTTTTTTTGGATGTAGGTTGCACAATTAAGTACTTCATCCCAAAATCTCTGTGGAAGTGACTTTGCATGTAGCATGCAAGATGCCATCTCTTTTAGAGATCTATTTTTCCGTTCAACAACTCCATTTTGCTGCGAAGTATAGGGAATCATGTGTTGCAACTGAATCCCTGCCTCATGACAAATATTTTGTATCTCATGGTTGACATAATCTCTCCTATTATTTGTTCAGAGGACTTTTATTTTTTTTTCCTGACCATGTCTCAACAAGGGCTTTCAAATCTTTGAGGTGTTTAAAGACCTCAGATTTTTTCTTGAGAAAGAAAATCCATGTGAAGTGTGAGAAATCATCAACAAAAATGAGCACTACCTTGCTTTATTGATTGATGGATGCGGAAAAGGTCCCATGGGGTCACTATTGATCATATCTAAAGGAGAGGAAACCTTCTGAGTCTTTCCTTTGTCGAATTTCTCTTGAGGGTGTTTTCCAAGAACACATCCCTCACAAATTCCTTTGGAGAAGTGGATGTCGGGTAGACCATCAACCATTCCCTTCTTTCTAATTTGTTTCATATATCTGAAATTTAAATGCCCGAACCTTTCATGCCATATCCTACTGCTTTCATCAGCATGGGTAAGCAGTAATGTAGAATCTGGTTCAATAAATTTAGAAAAAGTGTAGAGTCTAGATTGATGATTTACCTCACCGGTAGCAACCCTGGAATTGGTTTTCATGTCATAGATATCCACTGCATCAGGTGTGAATATGAGTCTATTTCCGGTGCTGAAGTTAGTCATCTGATACACAAAGAGAATATTGATGAAAAGTTTGGGAACGTCAAGCACATTCTTGAAGCTTTCCTTTGTGAGTTCAATTCTTCCTTTGCCAGTGACCTCAACTCGAGAGTTATCCCCCATCAGAATAGGATGACCTTTGCATGCATCCAATGAAGAATAAAATTCTTTTCTGGCAGCCATGTGGTGTGATGCACCTGAATCTACAATCCAAGCATCAGGAGTGGAGTTGATGGCAATCAAGGCATGGCTAGAATTGTCTTTCTTGGGATTTTGATCTCCTGGCTTCTTCTTCTTGGCACCCTCGGGGATGTGATTTCCAATGTTGTTTTTCTGAAGTATTTGGGTCATTAGATCTATCTGTTTCCGCATACATGCAAATTCTGGATGAAATCCTTTATTGAAGTAAGTGCATTTCTCCCCTTTTCTTTCCTTTCCACCTTTGCATCCGGAGGCAACATTGAAGGGTTTTGAGTACCCTTCCTTCTTTGGATTTGCATGTGATTTCCTTTTGTCTTTGTCTTTAGATTTTTGATATTTATGATCATTGCCATCTTGCATAGTAAGTTCATGCGCCTTTGGGCCTTTGATTTTTCCCATATTGCTAAGCTTGTTCTACTCTTGTGTCAGAGACTCGATAAAGGCCTCAAGAGAGGGCATCATCCTAGTAGATCCAGAGGAAAACCTAACTGAATGAAATGTGGATACAAACACTGATTATTCTGGACCAAGTTTGGAGAGAATGGTGAGAACCATTTATTTATCCTCCTTAGATTTATCAACCCCTCAAGCCTTGAATTGTGATGTCAAATCCTTATATTTGGTAAAGAAATCTTGGAGATTGTCGAAGGTTTTTGGATCCAATGGGAGCAATTACACCTCAAGCCTGTGTCCCCTCATCTCATCCTATTTTCCAAATATGCCTTCCATGGTGGTCCAGGTTCATTGGGGGTTTTACAGGAGGATATGTGAAAGAGGAGTTCAGGAGAAACGAGACGACAAATTGTTCCAAACGCTTCATCCATTCGATTTGGATACTTGGATTTTTCTATGGATGATGTTGGTTCTGTATCTGTGTTCATGGTTAACTACTATAATCCTCTGCCTCGAAGATGCATTATCATATTCTCCTTCTGTGCAAAGAAATTGTACGGTGTAAGAATGAATTCTTTTGGAAACTCCATTTTTTCGCTGTCTTAAATCTTCGGTACCTGCAAAAATAATTTTGTGTGTATTTTCCCTAGCAGTCTGTTGACTCTGATACCATGTAAATGTGTTGAATCTGCACAGAATATATCTAGCTAGGAATTAACATACACAGTTGCGGAAAAAATATGAGAAAAAAAGAAGAAGAAGAGAAAGAATGGAAGAATTCTCATTAACCAAATGAATGAATGATAATTTACACATGATAAACTCTGTATAAATCAACTAATGCGCACTGGAGGAGAAGCCAATGTGCCATAGTGGTGTTCTAGAGTGATCTGGACACACACCAGCAGTTACAGGAGTAATCTGCCACCTAGTCTAGTCTCTCAGGCAGTTACAGGAGTGAACTGCCACCTAGTCTGAGTTAACTAGTCTCACAGTCTTCAATTAACTAACTGAAACAGAGTAAAGTGAGGAGGAGATCAAATAATCATGAGTAATGTGCTAGTCTGGTGATAATTCCAAGGACAATACACATTAGCTAGTGATGATCCCAATGTTGCATGGTGATATTCCCAATCTGGCATCTAGACTCCACTCAATTGATCAAACTGAATGTGAACTGAAGAGAATATTCTCCTAGAGAAATATGCTCCCTAAAATATAGGAGATTGAATAATGACTAATAAACATACGGAAAACCTTAGGAAAATGAAATCCTAAGTGTGTGTGAAGTATCTCCAACATAGAAATCTCTGCATAATTTAGAGAAACAAAGATCAAAATTTTAATTCCACAAAGTATCTGTGTTGGTGAAGTGAGTGGGCTATAAGTTCTTTGATTATGAATCAAACAAAGTTCAAACAGATCCTTCATCTTAAACATTTGAAACAAATCTCCCTATGAACTATCACTGTGGGCATCCTTCTACTTAAGCAATATATCATATAATTTCAATGTATTTCATGTCAACAAGGTTGCCTTTCCTTTTCTTATATTGATCTATCTACAACTATGTACGATCATTGATGTGTTTTCTGTTGCTGGTATTTTAGACGAATTCTTTTTGTCTTGTTTGGGTCTAGCTAATTTCATTTATTTTTAAGCCTTACAACTTTCTTCTTAAGATTTGAAGTCATTCTGCTCTACGCTTTTCACCTTTTATTGAAGGCCTAATATGTAAGCACTATTTGTGTGTGCTTTTTGGTTTTAGTGATCAAAGGATTGTAAAACCTGCGCTTCTTTTATTCGTGTTCCAAACAGGGTCAAAATTTGGAGGCTATGGCTCATTTTTTCATACTCATTAGTGGTATCCATCAGTTTTTCTTCAATCTAAAACTCCAGCTATCATGCAGAACAATAGTACTAAAAAGTTACTGAATAAGCCACTGGTGAAGGTATTATTGATTTGATTTACATATGTTAAAGTGATTGGATGTAGCGTTTTATTATAATTGCACATTATGTGATTAAGAGCCTTGGCCTATACTCTATACCCTGCTCTCTAGAAAAATAAATTTTAACAATCTTTTGCAACACACATTGGTAGCTTCAAGCTCAAGAGCCACTGTCCTTTCTGCATGCAATGCTTTGGTGGACAATAAATTGTCTGTTTCAACACGCTTATCTAATCATGTTGTGAAAAGTGGGGATATGGTTGTGATTGATGTTAAGAATAGTATAGAAATGGAGGACAACAAGCTTGAAGAAGGAGACATCTGCTTCAACCAGGACCACAACTCCAACTGTGATCCCGATGTTGCATTTTCCTACATTGTGAGTGTCGATAATTTTCTTTTATAACTGCACTATAAAGTGATGAGAAAGACCATAGCTTAGTTTGATTCCATTCAATGGTATCCAAGCTAAAATCACACTCCAATGCCATCAAGCCCTTTAAATGGTGACTTGTCTTCCATTCACTGCTGCCCAACATGCACTTCCACATTTGAACCACGCTATTCATGTATCCTATGTAGTTTGGTGCACATTTGGTCCACATGATGGTTGGTTGCTTGCAGATATGAATATGCATGTTTTCTTAGCATCCCCTCCTCTTTTGGGGGATGGGTTGTGTTGGTTCTTGTGTGTTAATAATAAATAGTCAGATACAAGCTTTGGAATAGTTTCTAGAACTTTAAATATCATTTTCTTATCTAACATATCAGTCAATTGTTTTGTTGTTGCTTAGTCTGAAAGTAGGAATTCTCTTCTTGCAAGACTTGAGAGATTATTTTTTTGGGGTTGATGCAGGATACTAAACTACAAAATGTTCTGGGTCACTTTCAAAAGGAATTCGAGGGAGAACTATCAGCTGAGAATTTGGGTGAGTAGAACGATGTGGCATCAACAATGTGTTGGTTGAATAATAGTTTGTCTTTGCCATTTTCCCTCCATGTTGGCAACATTGTAGTGTTCAAGTACAAACACAGGAAAAGCCCAGCGAATTTATACACCATTTTCAAAAGAGATAGTGGTTGTTCTTTTTGGTCTTTTTTAAACTCTCTCTTTCGGTTTCCTGTCATAATTCTTTGGCATACAAACTAGATGAACAACTTTTCCTTAAACTAATGCATTTTATTCTCCAACATCATTTTATTTATCTAAATTAACAAGTTCCTTCTATATCCTCGTAACTCAAGAGTTTCTTTTAGTGAACGAATTCAATACTAGGCTTGTAATCCTAGCCCATGTTCCAAATGATTATCAGGTTTATGATCTTCCATGGAAAATCATTATGGCTCTCATTGCAATAGAAAAATGGATTCAATCCATAAGCACATTTGTTTCTTGCAACCAATCTATTTGTATGTACTTATGTAATTGATAATGCTAATGAAGTAAGAACAAATAATCAGNAAAAAAAAACATATCTTTAATCATAAATATCTGAAACAAAGACTTCTTTGAACTGTGACTGTGACTGGGCATTCTTCTACTTGAGAAATATATCATAACATTTCAATTCAATTCCTTTCAATGAAGTTTCCTTGCTTTTTCTTATATCTATCTATCTACAACATGTATGATCATTGAAATTATCATACAAATTGCCCTGTTTGTGTCAATCTTATTTCATTTATTTCTAAGACCAATGGCTTTCTTTTTAAGACTTGAACTCAGTCTAATCAACACTTTTCACATTTTTACTGAAGGCATATTAAATAAAATGTGCACTATTTGTCTATATTTGTTTACTTTTAGTCATAAAAGGACTGTAAAACTTGTGCTTTTTTCTTGTTGCAAACAGGGTCAAAATTTTAAGACTATGGCTCATTTTTGAGGAATCATCAGCGGTCACCATCAGATTTTATTAAACCTAAAAATTCATCTATTGTGAAGAACAATAATACTAAAAAAATACACAATGAGGCAGTGGGGGAGGTATTATTCATTTGATTTACATTGGTTACATCTAAATACTCTATACATTGTTGTCCAGAAAAATAATTTTTGAGAATTTTTTGCAGCACATACGGTTGTCAGCTGCAAGCTCCGGAGGCATTGTCATTTCAAAAAAGGTTGCTTCAACAGCCTTAGCTGCCGATGTTTCAAAAAGTTAGGAGATTGACATGACTATTATTAGGGGCAGTAGAGAAATATCCACTTTGAAAAAGGATTCTATAGCTCAGAATATACATATTTGTGATCAAAAGAGAGTTAAATTGCAAATTAAGATGGGTTTTGGATCTGTACCATGCAACAAGAGATCTGCAATTTACAACAGCTTAGGCCATTGGACTTCTCAATGCCCGTCACTTGAGGATATCCCCAATGATGGCCAAGAATCCTCTCCTGAAAATGAATCCACTCATGCTCCATCTCCTCTGCCTATCATCCAAGTATGTTTTCCACTTTCTGTCTTTGCTCACAGAGATTGTTTAATTTAATGTCTCTTTAGGGATCCAAACATCTTCTCTAGATCACTAAAGGTTTGTTGTTCGTTTGTTTTCTTGAACTAGAGCAGATTATGACATCACATTAGATTCCTGGAGGTTCCTTGCCTACACCCCTTCTGGATTTTCTTCCCCAATTGTTGGAGAGAGATGAGAAGGTTTTTGCAAAAGAACATGAAAATTTGACAGCTAAGACAGAGTCTCATAAAGTTCCTTCAACAAATAAAAATGACATTGAGTTGGTAAAGGATTTTCAAGGACTAAAGGAAAGCAAAGCGATATCCAGTGGGAACAAAAGAAAATATACAGAAAAAAAGGAGACTTGTACTAAATTTGGAAGGAATGCTCCAAATAATTTGAAATGTCCAACAAATACCTCTTCAAAGGACTCTTGTCATGGAATGTAGGAATTGGAAATCATAGGAAAATCATGGAAATTAACTCTAAAGAGATCTAATACACAAAGGAAAGGAACAAAAGAAGCATCAAAGCACAATATCCATCTAGTTGATAGAAAATAAAATTGGGTAATGTGTGACACCTGTGAGAAATGGTGCTTTCTTCCATTTCGGGTGGAACCTTCATCACTTCCAAAGAAATGGTTCTCTCATATGCTTGATTGGTTGTAAGTTCATATATTTGGAAAATATTTCAAACTAACAATCTTACCTTGTGTCTGATTTAGTCTTTGTCATAGTTAACAACTTATTAAAAAGTGTATAAATATCATGTTTGATAGATATGTGTGGATACAAGGAAAAATAAAAGAATATTTTTTTTTTCTTATTATGAAAATGAAAAAGATATATATATATATATATATATATATATATATATATATATATATATATATATATATATATATATCCATATGTTATGCTCTTGGTCACATGAACCATCTTGCACCCCTCACAAGTTTCCTTCACGATGGAAGGGACAATATCAAGTCTGGTTGTCGAGGAGGGGGTTGTACTCCTGCATGGAAGATTCCCAAAAGGGATTTTGAGAACCCTACTTCATAAGACTCTGGATCTCAAAGGCTGAACAAGAAAAGATGCTTGGGTGGCATTGGTTGATTAGTGAGTGCAAAAGAGGTGAGGCTGCTGGAAATCAAATCGAGTCCTCCTAGTATCAACTAGATCACCAACAAGATCCCCTGCATCTGAAGAGTAGTCTTGGCCCACTTGGGCTCTCGGCTTTCCAATGTCTGCATCTGGATGCCTTGACTCTGCATCTGACTGTACAAAATCTGAATCTGAATCATCTGAACCCTCTGAATCAAAACTCTCATACGAAGAAGATTCGACATGTGCTGCATGTGCTCATCGTCTCGAGAGGTGGAAGAACAAAGTGTCTGGATCGCATTTGTTGTGAGTGCATCTTGAGACACTCCTCGAATTAGGACCCCTTCCGGCTCAATGATGAGTGGAGATGGGGAAAGATCCAATGAGTCTATATCCCTTCACACCATGGTATTCAACAAAGATGCCCTCTATGCTCTGTGGATCAATTTCCTTACCCTTCTCAGAGGGAATCCTTCCAGCCCCACACAGACATGAGCGAAAAATACGAAGTGGCTCACTTCGGTTTGAAATTTGCTCCCGAGCCTCGTGAGGGGTTTTATCCTTGAGAGATATATGGGGAGATTTTTTTTGGATTTAGGTTGCACAATTAGGGTGCTTTAGCCCATAATCTAAGTGACTTTGCATGTAGCAAGATTCCATCTCTTTTAGATATCTATTTTTATGCTTAGCAACTTCATTTTGTTAGTATAGAAACCGTCTGCTTCTGTAGAATCCACACTTATCATGAAAAATATTTTGTATCTCATGGTTGACATACTCTCCCTCTTTATCTATTGAGGAGGACTTTTATTTTCTTTCATGATTGTGTCTCAACAAAGGGTTTTTGAAATCTTTGAGGTGTTGATGATTGTGTCTCAACAAGGGTTTTGAAATCTTTGAGGTGTTGAAAGACCTCAGATTTTTGCCTGAGAAAGAAAATCCATGTGAAGCGTGAGAAATCATCAACAAAAATGAGCACGTACCTTGCTTTACTGATTGATAGATGTGGAAAAGGGCCCATGAGTTCACTATGGATCAGATCTAAACGAGAGGAATCCTTTTGAGTCTTTCCTTTGTCGAATTTCTCTTGAGGGTGTTTTCCAAGAACACATCCCTCACAAATTCGTTTGGAGAAGTGGATGTTGGGTAGATCATCAACCATTCCCAGCTTGCTAAGTTGTTGCATATATCTGAAATTTAAATGCCCGAACCTTTTGTTCCATATATTACTACTTTGATCAGCATGGGTAAGCAGTATTGCAGAATCTGGTTCAATAAATTCAGAAAAAGTGTAGAGTCTAGATTGATGATTTATCTCACCGGTAGAAACCCTGGAATTGGTTTGCATGTCATAGATATCCACTGCATCAGGTGTGAATATGATTATATTTCCGGTGCCTAAGTTAGTCATCTAATACACAGAGAGAAGATTGACAGAAAGTTTGGGAACATGAAGCACATTCTCGAAGCTTCCATTTGTGAGTTCAATTCTTCCTTTGCCTATGACCTCGACTAGAGAGTTGTCCCCCATCAGAATAGGAGGACCTTTGCATGCATCCAATGAAGAATAAACTTCTTTTCTGGAAGCCGTGTGGTGTGATGCACCTAAATCTATGATCCAAGCATTGGGAGAGGAGTTGATGTCAATCAAGGCATGGCTAGAATTGTCTTTATTGGGATTCTAATCTTCTATCTTCTTATTCTTGGCACCCTCGGGGATGCGATCTCCAAGGTTGTTTTGCTGAAGTATTTGGGTCATTAGAACTATTTGTTTCTGCATACATGTAGATTCTGGATGGAATCCTTTATGGCAGTAAGTGCATTTCTCCCCTTTTCTTCCCTTTCCACCTTTGGATCTGGAGGCATAATTGAAGGGTTTTGAGTGCCCTTCCTTCTTTGTATTTGCATGTGCTTTCCTTTTGTCTTTGTCTTTTTATTTTTTATATTGATGATCATTACCATCTTGCACAGTAAGTGCATGTGCCTTTGGGCCTTTGATTTTTCCCATATTGATGAGCTTGTTCTACTCTTGTGTCAGAGACTCGATAAAGGCCTCAAGAGAGGGCATCGTCCAGGTATATCCAGAGGTGAACCTAACTAAATGAAATGTGGATACAAACACTGAGTATTGGACCAATTTTGGAGAGAATGGTGAGAACCATTTGTTTCTCCTCCTTAGATTTACCAATCCCTCAAGCCTCGAGTTGCGACATCAAATCCTTATATTTGGTAAATAAATCTTGGATATTGTCGAAGGTTTTTGTATCCTGTTATTGCACAGTTTGTAGTTTAGATAATAGACGGATGTAAGGATAAAAACTAGCGTAACTGAACCAATCCCACCTAGTGTCACCTCGATGGGAGGGTTCTTTCTATTTAGGGAGGTAAAGCCTAGGGGAGACGTCCCCGATGACCTGGGGTTTTGAGAAGGCAAAGGATTGAAGGCTAAGAGATAAGTTCCCCCTCACAAGTCACTGTCGAGTAGATAGTGCGGCTAACCAACCAATAAAGAGAAGTATAACCAAAATAAATGTACCTGCCTGTGACAAAACAACAAGAAATATATATATGCAAGCTTGCTCGCTTGGTTAGTACTTCACATAATCAATGACTATCTGATATATAAGAAATTTGAGCAATAAATATTGACGAAGTTAATGTTTATATGATAGCAACGATGTATAATATCACTTCTTCAATAAATTATAAAGAAACTTGGCATTCAATGTAACAATTAACACTTCATTTAGATGATGCCTTAAACAACCATTCAATTGCTTAAAGTAAAATGATAGCTGCACAATGATGTTTATAGCAAGGGATGACGACAAAAATTAGTCAGTAGGGTTAGTATTTAGGCTAGGGTTGGAAATATTAGTAATTTCTTTAATTGTTTGATTGAAGTTGTGATCAAGTTACTCAAGATAAAGGAGGTCTTTAGTGCCTTAGGGTTAATGGAGTCAAAAGTAGAGGACACAAAAGTTGAAGGATCAAGTGAAAGTAATAAGACTAAGGAAAAGAGGGTTAGACCTTGAGGTTTTGCTAAGGTAAGGCCTCAAGGATGAAACCCTAGGGGCGAGAGGCTCACGTTGGTGTAGGGTAACTAGGCCTCAATGCTCTCTCCTCCTTCCTTAGCTTAAATGACAAATCGGCTAGCTCAAAAGATTGCATAAGACCAAGACAAGAGGTTTTGCAGGTAACGTGTTGCTATGGCAAGGATTTACCAGAAAAACCCTAGGGAAAATCGGCTCACCAAGGTGTAGGGGAACTAGGCCTTGATATGTTTTCTCCTTCTTAGCTCAATAAGAAAAATGGCTAGCATGGAAGAAGAAGAAAAGAGTGTTGCTAAGGCAAGGCTCTATCTCTCTTCAATAAATGGCTCAAAATCTTGATGGGGACATGAGACAAGGACATACAATGTGTGCTTGTCACCTAGGGTTTATTCAACAAATTATAACCATAAATGCAAGAAGAACAATACTACAACCATTCAATTAAGAAGTTTTGCATAATTTTACTTACATTTAACCAAGAAAACAAGTAGCAAACCCTAGTTGTAACACCTTCCACCAAGATAAATTCCAAAAATGCCAATGTAAGTCCAAAATAGTCTTCCTTCAACAAGTGCGCCTCACAATTTCAGCCAATCACCCAAAAATGGCACAAATTTCAGACCTCACCAAGTGGCGAGTGAAAGATGATGAAAAAATGAAGGTTGAAACCCTCAATTTATACAATACCATGACCTAATTTTACATTTTAGGTCATGAAAAAGGCTGACAAGGCCAAAATACTAAAAATCATATTGTTTTACATTAAATGCTTAAAATTAAACCTAATCAAGCTAAAGAAAGATGTCATGCCCCTTTTAGGGTGATGTTAGCCCCTTCTAGGGAAAATGCAACATCCTGGAGAAAAATGTTACCCCTCCTTGGACTTCTCCAACCTGCCACACGTGCCAAAACTGCCCCAGCTGTCTCCCAAAGTGTCCATGTTGCTAGGCGATGTCATGGTCATGAAGGGTGATGTCCTAGGCCTTCCAAGGCCAAAGTTCCACTGAGAAGGGCACAACCCCCTAGGTGAAGGTGTCTTGGGATGCCTCTACAAGACGTCCTCCTTCTCTCCCATGCAAACCCTTTTGTCCTGTCTCTGCCCTCTATTGGGGTCTCTGCATCCACCTGGTGGGCTCTTTAGCTCCATGTAGGTCCGAACTAATCATCTCCCCATATGTACCTGTCCAACATTGTAACTGTCTGTCGGGCATGATCCTGCACATCAACAACTACGCCCTCCATGGGCTCATAAGTCACAGGGATCATAGCAATGTCAATCACATCTCATCATCAATATTATTAAACATGTGCATAAACCCCTATTACCCCAATTAAAAGATCAAAGACATTATACAATCCTGCAATACAGGTTTGGAGAAAGTGATAGGGCGTCCTATTAGGCTAGTGTCCACTGGAAGAGGAAAGTTTCTGGAAGAGACTTCATTTGAGCCATGTAAGTGGGTGATGTGGATAAGAGATGTCCAAGCAAAAGAGTGCAGTGAGAGCAAGGGGATGCAGAGTTTTACCTGTGGGTGCCTTTGTAGAAGGCGAGCTGCACCTGTCCTGGATGCAAGTTTTTTCAAGCCCAATTCATTCCTTTTATTCTTTATTCTTATTTCTTTTTATTCAAGAAGATAATCAGGGGACACTGCCCTGGTGTGGTGACCAGTGGTGGCAGCGTTACCCACAAGTACTTTCACAGAAATGANGATCCTGCACATCAACAACTACGCCCTCCATGGGCTCATAAGTCACAGGGATCATAGCAATGTCAATCACATCTCATCATCAATATTATTAAACATGTGCATAAACCCCTATTACCCCAATTAAAAGATCAAAGACATTATACAATCCTGCAATACAGGTTTGGAGAAAGTGATAGGGCGTCCTATTAGGCTAGTGTCCACTGGAAGAGGAAAGTTTCTGGAAGAGACTTCATTTGAGCCATGTAAGTGGGTGATGTGGATAAGAGATGTCCAAGCAAAAGAGTGCAGTGAGAGCAAGGGGATGCAGAGTTTTACCTGTGGGTGCCTTTGTAGAAGGCGAGCTGCACCTGTCCTGGATGCAAGTTTTTTCAAGCCCAATTCATTCCTTTTATTCTTTATTCTTATTTCTTTTTATTCAAGAAGATAATCAGGGGACACTGCCCTGGTGTGGTGACCAGTGGTGGCAGCGTTACCCACAAGTACTTTCACAGAAATGAGAAGGCTGGCTCGTGATGAGACCCCCTTTCTCTTGGCCATGCAACCAAGAGTCACTATCCTGGCGTGGTAACCAACTGGTGGTAATGTCATACTGCTAGATACCCATGGACCTAATAGGTTGTCTCGTGATGAGATCCCCTATCCTCTGATTAGGTCTTGTTTTATTATTTTCATTGGGTCCCTCTTGTTTCTTGTTGAGAATCCTTTTACTTCTTTCTCGGGCATCCCTGGGTGAAGCATCTCGAGGTTTATTGTTAGGCTTTTATCTATTGCCAACTTGTTTTTACCTTCTGGGCCTTTAGCCCCTTCTTCCCACGAGATAGGGTGTAATCCTCAAATGATAGGTCAACCCAGTGCCCAGACAAGTGTAATGGGATAGATGAACGGGAAGCAAGATGGAAAAGTGGTGTTATGATGGGAGCGGACGATGGATTTTCAGAAGTCCCCCCAGTGGAAAACCAAAACCTACGGAAACATGATTACTAGGGAATCCTGTCATCCCCCCCAGACATGGTCAAGTGGGAAAGTATAAGATCCAAGCATTTGTTAGAAACAAAAGGAATTAAATGCACATATTCAAAGGTTTTGAGGATTAGAGTGACACATACCATGATAACCAGACTCATTACTTCATGGAGCAAGAACCATCTCTGATACAAGAACAAATTGATGGTGATGAATTTTGTTGTTACTGACATAGTAGAGGCACTAAAAGTGAGAAAATATGGGCCATGCCAAAGTCGACTTGGCTCTTGCTACTCCATCTCTAGGACCTGTCAGCCTCGAGACATGATCTCCTAGTTCTCCCTAAAAGTGGGGTATAAAAGATCCAATGGGAGAAATTCCAACTCGAGCATGTGTCCCCTCATCTCATCAAGTTTTCCAAAAATCCCTTCCATGGTGGTCGAAGCTTCATTGGGGGTTTTACAGGAGGATATGTGAAAGAGGAGTTCAGGAGAAATGAGATTGCAAATTGTTCCAAACGCTTTATCCATTCGAATTAGATACTTGGATTTTTTTATGGATGATGTTGGTTCTTTCTCTGTGTTCATGGTTAACCGGTATAATCCTCTACCTCGAAGATGCATTATCATCTTCTCCTTTCCTGCAAAGAAATTGTACAGTGTAAGAATGAATTCTTTTGGAAATTCCATTTTCCCGATGTCTTCAATCTTCGGTACTTGCAAAAATAATTTGGTGTGTCTTTTCCCTAGCAGTCTCTCAGATATGATACCATGTAAATGTGTTGAATCTACACATAATAGATCTAGCTAGGAATTGACATACACAGTGGCAGAAAAAATATGAGAAAAGAGAAGTAGAAGAGAAAGAATGGAAGAATTCTCATTAACCAAATGAATGAATGATAATTTACACATGACATACTCTGTATAACTAAACTAATGCGCACTGGAGGAGAATCCAATGCGCCATAGTGGTTGTCTAAAGTGATCTGGACACACACCAGCAGTTACGGGAGTAAACTGCCACCTAGTCTAGTCTCTTAGGAAGTTACGAGAGTGAACTACCACCTAATCTTAGTTAACTAGTCTCTTAGTCTTCAATTAATTGACTGAAACAAAGTGAAGTGAGGAGGAGATGAGGAAATCATGAGTAATGCACTAGTCTGGTGATAATCCCAAGGACAATGCGCATTAGCTGGTGATGATCCTAATGCTGCATGGTGATAATCCCAATGTGGCATCTAGACTCCACTCAATTGATCAAACTGAAGTGTGAACCGGAGAGAATATTCTCCTAGAGGAATATGCTTCCTAAAATATAGGAGACTAAATAATGACTAATAAACATAGGAAAAACCTTAGGAAAAATAAATCCTAGGTGTGTGTGAAGTATCTCCAACATAGAGATCTCCGCATAAGTTAGAGAAACAAAGATCAAAATGTTAATTCCACGAAGTATCTGTGTTGGTGAAGTGAGTGGGCTATAAGTCCTTTGTTTACGTATCAAACAAAAATTTCAAACAAATCCTTCATCTTAAACATTTGAAACAAATCTTCCTATGAACTATCACTGTGGGCATCCTTCTACTTAAGAAATATATCATATAATTTCAATGTATTTCCTTTCATCAAGGTTGCCTTTTTTCTTATATATCTACAAACTACAACTATGTATGATCACTGATGTGTTTTCTGCTGCTGGTATTTTAGACGAATTATTTTTGTCTTGTTTGGGTCTAGCTTATTTTATTTATTTTTAAGCCTGACAACTTTCTTCTTAAGATTTGAAGTCATTCTGCTCTACACTTTTCACCTTTTATTGATGGCCTAATATGTAAGAACTATTTGTGTGTGCTTTTTGGTTTTAATGATCAAAGGATTGTAAAACTTGCGCTTCTTTTATTATTGTTCCAAATAGGGTCAAACTTTGGAGACTATGGCTGATTTTTTCAGACTCATCAACGGTCTCCATAAGTTTTGCTTCAATATAAAACTCCAACTATCATGCAGAACAATAGTTCTAAAACGTTACCGAATAAGCCACTAGTGAAGGTATTCTTGATTTGATTTACAAATGTTAAATTGAATGGATGTAGTGTTTTATTATAATTGCACATTATGTGATTGAGAGCCTTGACATATACTCTATACACTGCTCTCTAGAAAAATAATTTTTGACATTCTTTTGGAACACACATTGGTAGCTTCAAGATCAAGAGCCACTGTCCTTTCTACATGCAATGCTTTGGTGGACAATATATTGTATGTTTCAGCACCCTTAGCTGATCATGTTGTGAAAAGTGGGGAGATGGTTGTGATTGATGTTAAGAATAGTAGAGAAATGGAGGACAACAAGCTTGAATAAGGAGACATCTGCTTCAACCAGGACCACGAATCCAACTGTGACCCCGATGTTGCATTTTCCTACATTGTGAGTGTCCATAATGCTATTTTATAACTGCACTATAAAGTGATGAGAAAGACCATAGCTTAGTTCGATTCCATTCAATGGTATGTAAGCTGAAATCACACTCCAATGCCATCGAGCCCTTTAAATGGTGACTTGTCTTCCATTCACTGCTGCCTGACATGCACTTCCACATTTGAACCGGGATATTCATGTATCCTATGTAGTTTGGTGCACATTTGGTCCACATGATGGTTGGTTGCTTGCAGAGATGAATATGCATGATTGCTTAAAATCCCTTCCTCTTTTGGGGGATGGGTTGTGTGGGTGCTTGTGTGTTGATAATAAACAGTTAGATACAAGCCTCGAGATAGTTTCTAGAACTTTAAATATCATTTTCTTATCTAACATATCAATCAATTGTTTTGTTGTTGCTTAGTTTGAAAGTAGGAATTCTCTCCTTGCAAGACTTGAGAGATTGTTTTTTTGGGGTTCATGCAGGACACTAAACTACAGAATGTTCTGGGTCACTTTCAAAAGGAATTCGAGGGAGAACTATCAGCTAAGAATTTGGGTGACTAGAAGGATGTGGCATCAACAATGTGCTGGTTGAATAACAGTTTCTCTTTGCCATTTTCCCTCCATGTTGGAAACATTGTAGTGTTCATGTAGAAACACAGGAAAAGGCTAGTGAATTTATACACCATTTTGAAAAGAGATAGTGGTTGTTCTTTTTGGTCTTTTTTAAACTCTCTCTTTCTGTTTCCTGTTATAATTTTTTGGCATACAAACTAGACGAACAAATTTTCCTTAAGCTAATGCATTTTCTTCTCCAACATCATTTTATTTATCTAAATTAACAAGTTTCCTGTTATATCCTTGTAACTCATGAGTTTCTTTTAGTGAATGAATTCAGTACTAGGCTTGTAATCCTAGCCCTCGTTCCAAATGATTATCAGGTTTATGATCTTCCATGGAAAATCATTATGGTTGTCATTGCAATAGCAAAATGGATTCAATTCATAAGCACATTTGTTTCTTGCAACATAGTTTTTTGTATGTACTTATGTAATTGATAATGCTAATGAAGTAAGAACAAATAATCAGATGGTACCAACAAAGATTAAAATTTCAAAAAAAAACATATCTTTAATCATAAATATCTGAAACAAAGACCGCTTTGAACTGTGACTAGGCATTCTTCTACTTGAGAAATATATCATAAAATTTCAATTCAATTCCTTTCCACGAGGTTTCTATGTTTTTCCTTATATTGATCTATCTACAACATGTATGATCATTGAAATTATCATACAAATTTCCCTGTTTGTGTCAACCTTATTTCATTTATTTCTAAGCCTAATGGCTTTCGTTTCAAGACTTGAACTCAGTCCGCTCAACACTTTTCACATTTTTACTGAAAGCCTAATAAATAAAAAGTGCACTATTTGTCTGTATTTGTTTACTTTTAGTCATCAAAGGACTGTAAAACCTGTGCTTTTTTCTTGTTGCAAACATGGTCAAAATTTGAATACTATGGCTCATTTTTTAGGACTCATCAACGGTCACCATCAGATTTTCTTAAACCTAAAAATTCAGCTATTGTGTAGAAAAATAATACTAAAACAATACCCAATGAGGTGGTGGGTGAGGTATTATTCATTTGATTTACATTGGTTACATCTAAATACTCTATTCACTGTTGTCCAAAAAAATATTTTTTGAGAATCTTTTGCAGCACATACAGTTGGCAGCTGCAAGCTCCGGAGGCAATGCCATTTCAAAAAAGGTTGCTTCAGTAGCCTTAGATGTTGATGTTTCAAAAATTCGAGAGATTGACATGACTGTTATTAGGGGCAATAGAGAAATATCCACTTTGAAAAAGGATTCTATAGCTCAGAATATACATATTTGTGATCAAAATAGAGTTAAATTGCAGATTAAGATGGGTTATGGATCTGTACCATGTAGCAAGAGCTCTGCAATTTACAACATCTTAGGCCATGGTATTTCTCAATGCCCATCACTTGAGGATATCCCCAATGATGGCCATGAATCCTCTCCTGAAAATGAATCCACTCATGCTCCGTCTCCTCTGTCTATCATCCAAGTATGTTTTCCATTTTCTATCTTTGCTCACAGATATTGTTTAATTTAATGTCTCTTTAGGGATCCAAGCATCTTCTCTAGATCACAAAAGGTTTTTTGTTGGTTTGTTTGCTTGAAATAGAGAAGATTATGACATCGCGTCATATTACTGGAAGTTCCTTGCCTACACCTCTTTTGGATTTTTCCCCCCAATTTTTGGAGAGAGATGAGAAGGTTTTTGCAGAAGAACCTGAAAATTTGATAGCTAAGACAGAGTCTCAGAAATATCCTTCAACAAATAAAAATGACATTGAGTTGGTAAAGGAGTTTCAAGGACTAAAGGAAAACAAAGCGATATCCAGTGGGAACAAAAGAAAATATACAGAAAAAAAAGGAGACTTATACTAAATTTGGAAGGAATGCTCCAAATAATTTGAAACATCCAACAAAGACCTCTTCAAAGGACTCTTGTCATGGAATGAAGGAATTGGAAATCATAGGGGAATCAGGGAAATTAACTCTAAAGAGATATGATACACAAAGGAGAGGAACAAAAGAAGCATCAAAGGACAATATCCATTTGGTTGATATAAAAGAAAACTGAGTAATGTGTGACACCTGTGAGAATCGGTGTGATATTAGTGAATATTCAACCAAGCAAGTTGTTAATGGGATGTATGGAACACAACTAGGCCAGTGTCAGGTGGATGCAAATAAAGAGCAACTTCAATATCCAGGTGCTCCTCTCTTTGAACCCCTCTTTGATATCAAACAAGCACAGTGTTATGAAAATAATGTAAAATAATAAGTATAAATACATTATAAATAGATAATGAATAATAATGAAGAGACACCTTCTTAGTGAAAGGTCATGTCTCTTCACAAAAGGGCACCCGTGCATGGGTATATAAATCTCATCATCCCTACTAATGCATGTGCATCCTAACTTATCCTAACTTCATTGCGCACATCATGCATCACTTGCGTTATGCACTTGAGTGCATATTAAATGTGTTTAGATTCTTATGCTCCATGTAGTTGTCCATGAATCCCTCTAGATACTTGCGGCCCTGTGCACTGTCATTCTTCTCATCTTTGCATTATTTTTCCCTGATCTAAAAAAATTCTAGCCAAGGCCCCCTCAACCATATTGCAATTCCAACCAATATTCCCTATTGGCCAGTGCTTCCACTTAGGTAATCAACCCCAATTTTTACCTTGTCGAAACCTTTTGTCACCTTGGAATGAGGTAGTTCTTATCATTCCATCACCTTAGTACTGCAATATCATTGAATCAAATAAACTATTATCATTATGGAATCCCTTGCCATTATATTTTCTCAAACTTCATTTCATTTAATAATTCCTTGTGAAGCCCTATCCATTCCACTCAGGACCAAACTGCTTCTTCTAATGAAATATTTATTTTCTCTATTAGCACTCAAAAGTGAATGGACCTTCATTATTCCATCCCTTGATTTCCTTTCACCTGCACCCTACTTCTACTACGCACTCTGATAACATAAGTGTATTTATTTCTCTAAGTACTTTTAGACAAAAGTAGTTAATTCATAGCTAGCAATTCTTTTCCAGGAATTCCTATCCTTGCACATAGAGATGACTCACCCATCACATGAGTCACACATCACCTCATGATATCCTTTCTCTCTTTTTCAACGATATTTTCATCTATCAACACATCTCTACCTTCAAGGCTATGGAGGCTTACCTTGCCTTCCTGTACCTATTGATGTCATTCTTCACCAATTGAATTTATGTTTCGAGTGAGAATCCCTATTGATATGTGTTTGTGAATCATTTAGAATATGCAACAACTGGATATTAAATTTGGACCTACTCTTCTTGATTCCTTCATCATTTTTCACTACCTACCCTATAGCCCTGCACTTCCCTCTGCAATATCTCTATTATCTCAACCAGTTCTTCAAGTTCTACCCTACTTATCAGTAATGCCTTCTTATTTAAAACTCATCCCCTTTTTATCTATGAGATTGTTACTCTCCCAAATGTATCTTCATGCCACTACATAGGAACCATCATGAGTATCTGCACTCTTTCTTACACAATACTAACATCTAGCATGTACCTCTAACATATGGAAATGTTTTTCCAAAATTAATATTATTTGGAAAACTTTCACATTGAGAAATTGCATGGTTCACATAGTCCAATTTCCATTTTTCTTGCAACTTTATGAAACAACCAGATGCTTTCTCAGAGAACCTAAACCTTCCATCATGTTTTCCTCTAGATTAATTTTCTAATGGGTATAATCATGCCTTGTTCTGATTTCAGAAATGAAAGTTATGGCTCTATGAAATCAACAATTTCACCCTTTTTCACATGTTTCATTGGTACAATTAATCTCAAAATTTATATTCTACCACTTGTGTAGAGAAATATGGCAAGAACCATTATTATTATTTTTTTTTTATATCGGGTGTTGTTAGTACTCCTGATTATGAACACACAACCACTCTAAATCAGGATCTAAGGCTCCCTCCAACTTTTGCATCAATCTAAAATTTTCAAGTTTGTCCTTTTGCATTTTCTCTAGACTTAGAATTTTTAGCAGAAAATGGATTCCCGAAATGGAGAAAAAATGGCAAAAACTCCCTCAAGACAAAGTTGTCTATATTGAGGAGTAGATAAAATTTAGACTAAATAAAAAAAATTGGATTGGTGATATGAGGTCCCTTTTCCTCTGAAGATTTCAAAACCCCCCAAAACGTGCATGATAATAATGGATTTTTCTCTTTTGGGGCATCTCCACTCCCAATTGGGTATCTTCATTCCTACATATTGGACTTACTACAAAATTTTCACCTTTATCCAAGCCTCAATTACCGAGCACGACCCAGATCTTTAAAAACCGTTATTTTTCATTTTCTTGAACTAGAAGTAGAAGCATTTATCACTATATACATACCCTTTAAATTTCATCTAAAAAATATTTTTTCTTCTCCTATTATGACCAAAGCAAGTTCTCGACTCTAAACGTTTTCTTTTTTTGTAAACTTTTATATTTATCTCCTTCCCTTTCCTCCTCTTTCTCCTCTTCTTTTCTTCGCTCATTCTCTTCTCTTCTCTCTCCATTCTTCTCTTTTCTCTTTTTCTTCTTTTCTTATTTCTTCTCTTCTCCTTTCCTTTATCGGTGATTTATTTTATTTTCCCCTCGTTGATGTTTCAACACCAAAATCACTTTCTTTACAAACATTTCGGCACCAGAATCTCTTTTCCTCGTTGAGTTTTTGGTGCAAGATATGTTTTCTTCATTAACATTTCAACATCAGATCTCCTTTATTCATCGGTATTTCACTATCGGATCTCCTTTATTCATCGACACTTTGATGTTGGATCTCCTTCCTTCATCGACATTTTGATGTTGAATCTCCTTTCTTCGTCGATGTTTTGATGTTGAATCTCCTTTCTTTTCCAAAACGTCGTCACCAAAAGTCCTTTCCTCGTTGAAGTTTCAACATTGAGATGTCTTTTCTTCACCAATACACTCCTTTATCGGTGAGTTGAAAATATATTTATTTTTCGACACACTCCTTTATATATGAGTAGAAAATATCTTTCTTCACCAAGATACATTGTATCGATGAGAAGAAAATATCTTTCTTCACTAATATACACTGTATCAGTGAGAAGATAAAATCTCTCTTCGTCGACATATGTTATATCAACGACCAAAAAAAAACTTTTCTACACCTAACCATTTTTCCTAAAATGCAAACTTGTGACTGTCGCGAACCTCCATACTCGGCTCTTTGGGATAAACTTGACGGATCCAAGCTACATTTAACTACTTAATCAACCAAGTTAACCTCTACAACAAGAAAACCCAACACAAATTACAATTAAGGGAATTTCAACCCCATATCATTTATGTTGAGAGAACTCAAATTTTTCCCCAACCACCCTATGTAGTTGCCATATATTTGACCCATTTTGGCCTCCAGGACCAAAACCCATTTGTTGAGGTCATATTCACTACATACCCATGTCATTTTCCAACTAAAATATGCCCAAAAATTAAGGGATTTTACTTGATTCTGCAAATTTTCCCCAACTAAACACAAGTAGCAACTATATTTGTGTTTTAGCAGGCCCTTGCAAGCCTAGTGTTGCGACGTAAGCTCTGATACAAATTGTAAAATTCCCATTACCAACAAAACAAAAATTTTCTTCTCATACAAATAAAATTTACATGAAGCAATAGGATAAATTACTCATGCTTTTAACAATGTTTATGAATTTAACATGAATGCAACCATTCAATCAATATAAAACAACATTCAAATAAAATTATTATAAAGTGGAAATTAAACAAGGAATACAATAGAAATATTTTCTTTTTAAGGGAAAATGAATTGGTTGCATACATGGGATGTTGCTCCCAACCATTGACATTGTTGTTCCATTCTCTTAATAGTAGGTCACTCCCAAGATGAGGCTATGAGTCCACAAGGAGGTCTAACCCTCTTGGTTGTCCACTCTCCACGTTCATCATCGAACAAACCTAGGTTCTAATCCAACAATAATTTCAATTCACCAAATCTCTTCCTCTCAACTTGCACAACCCGAGGAATGGGATACCCCTTCTTTTCCACATAGTCCCTCGAGCCTCCCCACTTTCCTATAGGGCTCCAAAGCATGATTGGCCATGAAATATCACATATGGACACCCTCTGTGATATTTCATGTCAAAGCATAGGAAGTCCCCTTTTCTTAAAGATGGAGACCCTCCAATTACACCACCCATTGCTCGCTCATTGCTCATGGACTAGCGTCCAACGTGACCATATCGACTGAGTAGTGGCCCTGCATCTCTATAACATGAATATTTCAGGCCCACTCCCCAGTCAAGTCACAAATATGACAACCCTCTATTTTCTCGACGTCTCCAATAACTTCCTCAATGGAAGCTTCCCCTCCAACATATCAAAATTGAGGAACCTAGAGGTACCATATGTTTCTAACAACTATTTATCTGGTGTATTGTCATTGGATTTCAACCATATTTACCTTGGAGGAAATATGCCAGTCCTTCGTTGGCTCAATTTTTTCTATAACAACCTCAATGGAAGCCTCCCCTCCAACATATCAAAATTGAAGAACCTAGAGGCTCTAGATATTTATTCCAACAATTTGTCAGAGACATTGCCAATGGATTTGAGCTATCTCATGAAGCTCAAACATCTTGAACTTGGACATAATTACTCAGGAACCATTCATGCTCAGCATGGGAAGCTAAAAAGTGTAGAATATCTTTCCCTCATTACAAATACTTTGAGTGGGATAATACCGAGAGAGATTGGTGAGCTAGGGAATTTGCAAACACTTTATTTGTGGGGAAATTCATTTGATGGTGGGATTCCTCTTGAGATATGAAATTTGAGAAATCTTGTACGCCTGGATATATCTTATTGTGATCTTGGTGGCGAGATTCCTCCTCAACTGGGGCATCTTATGAGCTTAAAATCCATGGATCTATCCTATAACAATCTCTCTGGAGAAATACCCGTGGAAATTTCAGAGCTAAAAGAGTTGAGAGAGTTGTATCTGTACATGAATAGACTACATGGGGGGATCCCATCCTTCATTGGGGACTTGCCTAATTTGGAGGTTTTGTACCTTAAGAAGAACAATTTCATAGGTCTAGTGCCTTAGCAACTGGGCATAAGTGGAAAGCTATATGTAGTGGATATTTCTTCCAACAAAATCACTAGTTCAATCCCTCCAAACCTTTGCAAGGGTGGAAGGTTGGAGACATTGACCATAGAAAACAATTTATTCTCAGGCCCGATTCTTGATTCTCTGGGCACATGTAATTCTCTGGAACGAGTCTTCACTGCGAAATTCTTTGAATGGTTCAATTCCTGCAGGCTTGATATACTTACCCATGCTAACTCAGAATAAATTGGACAACAATTATCTCATTGGGAGCATACCAAAGGAAATTAATTATGTATCCTTCATGTTAGAGCTGATGAATGTTTCCAATACTTGTCTTAGTGGTCCTCTTCCTTCATCCATAGTAAATTTGTCTTCTTTGAAGATACTTGTGATGAATGGAAACCAATTAAGAGGGAGTATTCCTTCTTCCATAGGTAATTTATCTTCTTTGCTAAAACTTGTGATGTATGGAAACCAATTAACATGGAATGTTCCTTCATCTGTAGGTAATTTATCTTCTTTGTGGATACTTATGATGCATGAAAACCAATTAATATTGAATGTTCCTTCATCCATCGGTAATTTATCCTCTTTGCAGATACTTGTGATGTATAGAAATAGATTAATAGGTAATGTTCCACCAGAGATTGGTCATCTGGGGAATATTGTAAAGATTTATTTTAGAAAAAATAGGTTTTCTAGTAAGATTCCTAGGGAGATAAGCAAGTGTAGTGCTCTGGTACACAATGATCTTAGCCATAATGAGTTCAGCGGTCCCATCCTAGTGGAAATCACTAGGATGCACACTCTCAACTATTTGAACGTATCCATAAATCACTTGAACAAGAGAATTCCCAGGGAATTTGAGAACATACCGCTACTTTCCTCTATTGATTTCTGTAACAATAACTTTTTAGGGCTTGCTCCAAAGGGTTGTTCTGCTAGATTTTACCAAGAAAGGGCTTTTGAAAATAATCCCTACTTATGCATGAAATTCTGGGGTTCTTGCAATTCTCATGTCAATGGGTCTCCAGTCCAAGCGCACAACAAGGGTCAGGTTTTTGGTTGCTCAAGCTTGTTTTAGCACTGAGACTTCTGTTCTTTTGGTTGTTTGTTTTGGAAATTGGGGCAATCATGATTAAGGAAAGAGTCATCAAGGAAGAATGAGATGAGGGGGCCTAGAAAATGATGATCATCCATCAACTGAATTTTGGGAGAGATGACATCCTGTAATGTATGAAAGAAGAGAAAATCTTTGGAAAAGGAGGAGAGAGAGTTGTCTATAAAGGCATCATTCCCAATGGTGAACATGTTGCAGTAAAGAAACTTTTGGGGATAGGCTCTTCAAATGATCGTGGTTTCTCAACAGAGATTAAGACTCTGGGCAATATTTTCCATCGTAACATAGTTAGATTTCTGGCATTTTTCTCCAACGTTGAGAATAATCCTCTAATGTATGAATAAATTCCCAATGGAAGCTTGGGATAGTTTCTTCATGGAAAAAATGTTGGGAATATGGATTGGGATAGAAGATACAAAATTGCAGTGGAGGTTGCCCACAGTTTGTGCTATCTTCACCAAAATTGTTGCCAGCTTATACTTCATCACGACATGAAATCTAACAACATTCTTCTCAATTCCAACTTTGGATCTCATGTTGTATATTTTGGTCTAACCAAGTTCTTGCATCATTCTGATACCTCAGAATACATGTCTTCAGTGGTAGGCATCTTTGGTTACATAGTTGCTGGTAAATCGTTGTTTCACCTTTCCTTTTTAGGTTCCTTTAGTCTGCTCAGATTAAGTATAATGGATGGTAGAAATGGTGAGAAAATATCCATATGTATTAATCGATAACCAATCTTTGGAGTGGGTGGAAATAAAGTTTACAATTTAGTTATTGAATTAATGTTAATTATTGAAGCTTTCTGAAAATTAATGTTGGTTATTAAATTAACATAGTATGCGTACACATTGAAAGTGGATGATAAAAGCGACGTATACAACTTCAGAGTGGTTCTTCTTGATATGATTATGGGGAAAATGCCAGTGCACACATGCAAATTTGAAGAGGGTGTGACCATCATAGAGTGGGCAAAGAAGATGATAAATTGGAGTAGAGAAGGAGTTGTGAAGATTATTGACCCCAGTCTCAGCAATGTCCTAATGGAGAAGACCATGCATATGTTTTCTATGTCTCTGCTCCGCGTACAACAACAGAGTGTCCAAAGACCCACCATGCGTGAGATAGTCCATTTGCTTACATACTTTCTTCTTAACACTTAGCCCAAATCCCGTCAATAATTTTCCATTCCCTTGTTGCATAAGGAAAGGAATCAAATTAGTGATGTGGGGACTTTCTTGGAATTGTTATATGTTTTGAGTTTCTTAATGAAAAGGTCCTCCATTGCGATTTTTTCGTACGAAATGGTTCATCTATTCATAGGTGGATACTGTGTCAAATATCAGGTTTAGTGATCATCAACTTTTTGGATCTATCGAAAAAAAATATGTTTATGATGGCATCATGTCAATTGAGTTTCTTACATTTTTTATTTATAATTTATAATTTGTCACACGAGTACGATACTGTCGCCGTTACCGATTCCCCTAGTCAGAAAAAAAATTATTTAAAAAGATTAACAACATAATTAATCAATAATTTATGATAGTTAAATTATAGAAAATCAATATATAATGTGATAAATGGAAAGTGTGAAAATGTTATATATGTGAGGTTATTCATATTTTGAATATATAATATTTTTAAGGAAATTTGGAGGAAAATTGAGTGTTGTTTTATAATAAATAATTTAAGTTTCTTAAATTGGATTTTGATTTATTGAGAGTAAGACTATGATCAATTAATTAATATACAAGCACAAACTAATTAACAAGAAGAGTTAGAGGCTTCTTATCACTATTTCTCAAATATAATTTCTTGATTAAACCATGAGGTCAGTGGTATTTTTTTTGTTAAAATTTTCCATATTTACATTTTTATGATATTAAGATGATTGGTAATGATGATGATCACCTTCCAAGGAGCCTAACTTTGGTCTTTTAGACATAAAGAAAATTGATTAAGGAATTAATTGATTTGTTTTAACATTTTATTGTTGAAAAGTTTGGAGAGAATTTCCTAGATCTCTTGGGTTTCCATGAGTAACAAGTTATGAATATCCATAATGATACATATATTTTGAAATTAAGACCTAAAGTGTTTTTTATCCTCCACTTTCTTGGTATCACAAAGATTACATATTCTTTCTTCCCTAGGATCGTCTCGTTTTCATTTATTTTTACCCCTTTTTTCATCCAAATGAACATAATACATCATATATAATCTTGATTTAATATCATTGGAAATCTCGTGTCACCGAACCAATACCATTATAACACATGGATAGAAATTATTTTACTAAAATATGAAAACGACATTGAATTGAATCTAGTTCATTTTTTCTCTTATTTTATGGGGGAATGACTAGAATTGAACCCACGATGGTAAGTTTAAGTTTTATCCAGTCCCCAATTTCATTATGAAGTTTGTGAGAGTTGGTCCTTATTTTTATCAATTTTAATTTTCTTCTTTAAGCTAGCTATAATACAAATATATACTTTTGATATTCTAAGTTGAGGCTAGTGATCTCTTTGTAGTACTTAAACTTTTTCTTATTTTATCCCCTCGTGTTCTCCAATGTCTTAACCAAGAATCAATGGTTTTTTGTCACCCTTTCTTATGTCTTAGAGGATGGAGTTCAAATATATTAGGAAGTCTCTTATCCTTGATGTTAATTTCCATGTGCTTATACATTGGGTACCTAACTATAGCTTTGCTCTTAATGGGAGGAAGCTCATTCTAAGAGGAGGATTGGACAAGGTATATTCCTTTAAATTTTAACATTATAGATTATAAAACATTTCTATATTTACTCGATTTTCCTCCAAATCTATAAATGTTGCAACCTAAAACTTCACATCCATATCAAACATGTACTAAGATAACTAAAATAACAAGTGTGTCAAAGATGGGTTTCTTTCTTTTCTTCAAACGAAAAATTTTCTACACCATTTTTTTCCACAAATATGCTAATATTAGGAGATAAAATGGTGAAATTACAATCGTCCTCAATACCACAATAGACTTTAATCCATACTCCATTAATATTTTTATCAACACTATAGTTCCACTTGAGTCTTTGATGAAAGTCAACTCCAAGGTAGTTGTACAAGTCAACTTTGTCTAAGCCATTATTGTCATACACAAAATTAGGGTAAGGAGTGTTCTTGGATTTGATGGTTAAAACATTTGATGTTGATCATAGTTCACTTGCAACATTATTATTTAAGACACTTCAACACAATTTTATTTGACATGGTTGGGGCACATATTACACAAGGTGTTTGTTGCATATTTAGTATTCTTGGGGCTCCTCTTAATCTAGAGATAATAACATGCCCTTGAATGTGAACTTAGCCTTATAGCATCTAATTAATAAAACAATTTAATTTTCTACATGAGATCTCTATTGTAACTTTTGATCCAGAGCTTTGTTTTGAGAAAAATTACAATCGTTGGAAATATCTTGACGAGCAAAATTATTCTACGAGGTCTAATTTGAGAAATAAATTAATTGGAAAATTTAAAGTTTTGACACCCCCTCAGCCTAAATGAGAGCTAGTGGGTTGGGTGACATTACAAGTGACTTGTCCATGCAACATCCAGTTGTCTACGTCAAACCTTTTGGAAAATCGGATCTGATCTACGATCTTAGAAAAGTTTCAGCGACGTGCTCAAATCCCACACTTACATCAAGTGACAATGATAATCCTTTTCTGGAATAAGAAATCTGATTTATTCTCTCATATCAAAATGTGTACAACTTTACAACCCTCTCTTGGTGGCAACAAATCCTTTTGTATTCAGATTCACATAAAGAAAATTGAAATCTCCTCCATCACAAGTCTCTCTCATTTTCAACATTATAATCATCATCAGTCTACAAATATCACCAATAACTCAAATAATGATTTCCTATTGGTTGTTGCACGTTTAGAACAACAATTCGCTCCACGCAACAATAATACCTCCAGAAATTACAAAATTAGAGTAGCATCAGAAACACCATCTATAATACCAAATGATGGTGTCATAGGCACAACGAAACTAAAAACACCCATACACTACATTTGCAAAGCAAGGGACTTAGGGAAATATGCTCCCAAACCTCCGAATGGAAATTTTATTTATCAAACCATTCATGTATCTCCCATTTGTGTACAAATGGTCCGTTATATAACTATAGGTGACCATAAAAATTAAGTCATAATTATATAATTAGTTCAAACAAATACCCAACCATCTCCATAATTAACCCCTATGATCTCTCCACAATATCTCCATGATTCTCTCAACAATCTTCATCCCTACATCTACTTATTTCTCTCCATATCTCATTCCTATGAAGACTTTCTAGAATTTAGTCTACCTCATTACAAACCATATAATTTATTCATTTAAAAATTACAAGTATGAGTATTCTGAAAATGTGCTTTGCAACTATCCAATGCTCATGTCTAGGTTCCACCTGGAACTAGCTCAAGGTGTTCACAACAAAGAAAATTGGTCGGGTATTCACCAAATACATCAATGAGACAATTAATTGTCAGTATAGGGACGAGTATACTGGATCATAATCATAGTCTCTCAACTTCCTCATATCTGTCGCCATGGGAGTTTCCATGGATTTGCAATCCATCATCCCAAACTTCTGAAGGATCTTTACAACATACTTCCCTTTGCCTAGGAAGATTTGACCACGCTTCTACCATACTTCTAGTCCCAAATAATAATGCATGAGACCAAGATCCTTCATATCAAATTCAGAGGCTAACTCCCTCTTACAATGAATAATGAAAGGCTCTGCACCTGTCATAAACAAATCATCATCATATAGTAGTAGGATCACAAGTGCATCATTCAAAACCTTTTAATAAAGGTTTGGATCAACATAGCTCTTGGAAAATCCAAGTCTCATCAAGTAACTGTCAATTCATGCATACCAATCTCTTGGAGCTTTCTTTATTCCATACAAGGCCTTCTTTAATCTGCATACAATTGTTTCTCTCGAGTGTACCTCAAAACCTTGAGGTTTCTCTATGTATACTTCTTCCTCAATCAATCCATTGAGAAAAGAGGTCTTTACATCCATCTGATGTAAAATCCAACCCATGGATGTTGCAAGAGATATGATGGCTCTAATAGAGGTATATCTGGAAACTGGAGAAAAAATTTCATCATAGTCTTCTCTCTCCTACTGGGAGAACCCTCTAGCCACAAATCTTACCTTGTATTTATCGATACTCCCATCTACTGCATGATTTATCTTATAAAACCATTTTGAAGTTACTAAATATTTTCCTTCAGGTCTAGGAAAATTTCCCATACATCATTTTTCATGATGGATTGATATTCTTCCATCATAGCTTCCTTCCATTCTTTATTCTTAACTGCTTCTTCAAAGGTGGAAGGTTCTGCTGATCAGGGGATCAAATTTTGCTCAAAAATTCAAAGTGCTCAGAATCGCTTCAAACCGGACGAGAGCATAGGCCTCGTCGTTGCGAACCCAACGCAACTTGTTTAGTCTCAAACGGACGTCGGGAGCGAGATATATTGCAATATGTTCGTCAAGTCAAACAAGTAAAAAAATTTGATGCTGACTGTACAGTCCGTACAGGCTGACGTGGCAGGGTCATACAGACTGTACGATAATGTGGCATCTGATGATGTGGTAGAATCTGGTTGGTTGTTGAAAGAAAATGATGTGTCTACACGTGGTAGTTTTCTGGTCAATGATTGGGTGCCACGTGGCCCAATCATGGGCTGCCACGTGGCACCCCGGCATTGGTTGATTGGTTGATATGTTAAAATGTATTGGAGTCCGTGGGGTTCGACCCCAGGACCTCCCCACAGGCGTAAAGCTCTAACAAAGACCGCCGACCNNATATGGACACTGTATATATATGCGCGCGGTTGCTATACAACACGTAGGTTTTGAAAGTGGTTTGAACGGTTAACACTTTGGTACATGGTTATATGCCGACATTTCATATGACCCTAGTTAAGTGCACGGGAAGTTAGAACGGTTCAACCGTTTAGCCCTTTTACCAATGCGCACGGTCACATGATTCTCATACGCCCAGGTGCTAGGCGGTTAGGGGTTGGCGCGCCCTTAACCGTCCTACGATTTTCACCGTTGGCGCGGTTGCACCCGGTGCTGGGTTTTCACGCTTTAAATTGTGTGTGTGCCAGGTTCAAAGGAGAAGGGTGCAATTTGTAGATGCAGAGACAACAAGCTTGAAGGGGGAGACTTCCAGGAGGCCTAACTTCTTCGTTTTTCGACCGATTGAGGTGCCGAAAGAGCCCAGATAGGGGTTTTTGGACGCTCTGAAGCCATTGGAGTAGTCGGTTTGTCAGTTTGAGCATTGTAAGACATGTTTTTGAGCACTTTTTGAGCAATTAATAATAATGATCCATTGGAAGCTGGACCAGGAGATGTAGCCCAAGAGAGCACTTTTTGAGCAATTACACGATCCAGTTGGACCGTGAGATGTAGCCCAAGAGAGGTGAACCTTTACCAATTGTTATGTTTATGTGTTTATGTTCATTGATTATGATGTTGTCTATGTGTAATTTTGCATGAATAATCAGATTCTATGTGTTGCAATTGATCCATTTGCTTTTAAACATTACAACATTTACATCAATAATTTCCAAGTATTTGTCTCTTCATTTTTAGATCAAGTTGGTATCGTGCTAATCGGTTTTGAAGGACTTGATTACTTGCAGTTCTGCTCTGATGCTCACAAGGTTGAAAACTCAAGAGGAGAAGGTCAACTTGTGAGCCAAGTTCTCATCCGACAAGGAGGAAGCACATACCATCACCACAAGTTTCGGGAGTGGTATTCACCAAGTATTGCTCGTGGTGAAAGTCAGTGAACATGTCTGAATAGTAAGACAGTGAAGATCTCTGTAAAAGGATGTCATTGAGTTCTAGATATGATGAAGATATTTATGGAAATGAACATATTGTCGTAGGGTGAGGGCTCCAACCCTTCAATGCATAAGGGAGGCAGACAAAATCTGTGACGGAAATGGAGGGAATGGTGCTTCTCCACCACCCCTCTCCTCCATCTTCTTCTTCTTCTTCTTCTACCAACCAAGACCTCTTCCTCACTCCAGTGGGCATGGTAAAACCCCTTCAAGAATTCCCTCCATTGCTTCTGATATAAAATTTGGAATTACAATACACAATGGAGAAGCACGTCAAAAGTTAGATAATTTGATACTGCTAAATTAGTATATTGTAGAATACAAAAATTCAAGATGATGAAACTAAAATACAACTTGATTCTTTAAGATTGGATATTAGTGCAACACTTCTATTTGGTGGGAATCCAAGACCTCGTGAATAGTAATGAAAAGCATGTAAAAATTCCTTTGTTTTCTCTTGAATGATTTCATTATCGCAATTAAAACAATTTTTATCCATTGGCATATAAACAAAAGGCAACTATGGAATGGCGTAATTTAGACAAGCTAAAGGATTGCAATGTACAAAAGCTTTACTCAGAATTTAGGAGAAGAGCTTTTGGTTTTGGGGAGTAGATTTGTCTTCTCGTGAAACTTTGCTCAAATATATTGAGCTTTACATAGCTATTTGAGACATACTATACCATGTTTAATCCTTCCTCGACCTAGATGAAGTTTGTGTCGTGCTACTCATTTGGAAGAAGCAAAGAGGGAAGGAATCCAGACCATGAGGGCAATAAGAAGACATTCACCATGGAGACAAGGGGAAAGAAGAAGTTCAAGGGGAAGGGTAGGAAGAATTCATGTGAAGAAAGAGGGAGAAAAGTTCACATGCAAACATTGTTCAAAAATATGGCTACGATGAAGACCATTGTTGGAAGCTTCATCCCCGAAGAAGACCCAAAAGTTATTATGCAAAAACAACAAGGGAAGTCAAGACCTGCTGGCATCATTCAACATGATTTAGGGTTCGATTCGGGTGATGTCGAAGATCACAAACGCTGTGGTTACCAAGGTAATGGTTCTATTAAAAGTAATAGATCTTCGGTAATACTCAATGTCAATGTAACTCAACAAGAACAAACGAATTGAACTTTTTCATATAAGGGTTGTTTCTAAACATACTAAGATAGACACATAATTTGATTCCCTGATCTCAAGCAAACCTTATTTCTGAAGAAACTGCTAAGAAACTTAAGTTGGAAACAAGTCCACATCCTAAGCCATACCCCTCTGGTTGGATATGTGATAATGCTAAGTTACAAGTAACAAGAAGGTGTGTAAACTTTAGGTTTGATATAACTCCGCAAATCTCCCATTGATGAGGTAGAGCTTGATGTGTGATTTCTGGATATATGTGGTAATGGTTAAAGTCCTTGTATTTGTGGCTGACAGGGAAAGCTTTTGGTTTTCTATCATAAGGTTATGAGAATAGTACTACTGTTAATGATAGGGGTTGAGTACATTGTTAGAGCCCACACTCAGAAGATGAATTTATCAATCATAAAATGTGCGGGACAAATGAAGTAAGAGGTTAGTTAATGCTAGTAGTAATTTTGTTCTCTTTAATGATCAAACCTAAAATGTGATGTTGAGAACTAAGCATTTCAAGGTTGTGATGCAAAGTTAAAAACCAATCTATTTGAAGTTGTTAATCAGTATGATGACATGTTTAAATAACCTAAGGTTACCTCCAAAAAGAGAATCCAACATGAAATTCACATAACAAGATTTCGTCAATTTCCAAACATTGGTATGTATAGAAATGTCAGTAAGTACCGCCGATTAAAACAAATTCGTGGAGTTGCTAGGACAGTAAGTTATTGTACCAAGTTCTTCATTTTCATGGATCTCGAATTGTGTTAGTTCCAAAGAAAGATGGTAATGTATGCATGTGTTGATTTCTGTGTGGCTTTGAACAAAGTCGTAGTGAAGAACCGATATCCCTTCCTAGAATTGATGATTTGGTTTGGATCAATTAAAAGATGCCAAAATATTTCACTAAGTTAGATTTATGGAGTGGTTATCATCAGATCAGCATTGTTGAGGGAGACACATGGAAGACAACTTTAAGACTAAAACAAGGTTTGTTTGAATGGATGGTAATGGCTTTTGGACTTTGCAATGCACCCTACTACTTTCATGCGAGTTATTAACGATGTCTTAAGGCCTTTTCCGGATGATTGTGTTATTGTTCATTTAGATGATATTTTGATCTTTAGAAAATCCTGAAGATCATATTACACACGTGAAACAAGTTTCTTTTGATGTTTTGAGGAAAGAACAGCTTGTTTTGAAGTTGTCCAATGTGAATTTGGCAAAACTTCACTCTATTTACTTAGGCTATATTGTTGGTGGAGGTGAATTAAAAATTGATCCTCCAAGGTAAAAAGTCATTTTGAATGGTCTGCATCTAACAATGTGACAGGTAAGAAAAGTTTTTGCTTCAATATTGGAGAAAGTTTATTGCCAACTTTTCATCCATTGCAGCCCATTACATGCCGTGACAAGTGTCAAGCAAGTTTCCATCGAGTAAGGGCAACACAAAGCTTTTGATACTTTGAAAAGAAAAGATCAGCCTAACGCTAGTTTGTAATTCCAAATTTAAGACAACCTTGAAATCCGCATGATGCAAGTAATTATGCAATGGGGAGGCTTTTCTTCACATGGTAAGCCAATTTGTTTCATTATGAGACGTTTAATGGTACCGTGATCAATTATCCCACGGCGATAAGCAACTGCATGCATTGGTTCAAAGTGTTAAAATGGAAGCATTATTTGTTGGGGAAAGAAACCATTATTCACACTGGTGATCATCAACCTCCAATAATTTACAATCACTGCATACAAAGCTACAACAAGCTAGGCATCAGATGGATGGGTTTTCTTCAACAAATTTATTTGGTCATCAGGTATAAGAAGGCATTTTTAACAAAGTCACATATGCTTCAAGGTCTATTATTAGTGCTTTTAAGCTATTCTAAGTAGTCCTATAATGCATGAAAGTTATGGGTGGGAGCAATATGTTTTAGATATTGATCTCAAAGAAGTGTATGAAACTTGTGCCACTCTAAACATGTTGAAGAAATTGGATTATCATGTGCATAATAATCTCTTTGTAATCATCTTGGCAAGTTGTGTATTCCAATGTGGGAAAGAATCAACATCATAAGGGAAGTACATTCTTCTTGTATTGTCGTAGGTCATTTTGGTGTAGGTAAGACAATGGCTAATTTGCAAAGATATTGCTACTAGCCTAAAATGAATGAAAGTGTTTCATGATATGTTCGAGAATGTTTGTTGTGTGCTACAAGTAAACCTATAGCAATCAAAAGTTGGTTTGTATACTCCACTTCCGCCTCCTTCTACATGCTTGGGGAAAGTATTTCCATGGATTTTGTAGGTGGTTTACCTGTCGGCATTACGGTCACATTTCATTCTATGTTGTGTTTGATCGATGAAAAAATCGTGCATTTTGATGCCTTGTACCTTAAGGGTGTAAATGTAACAAACGACACAATTGTTCTTTTCAAAATGTTTGGTGCATTTTGGATTGCCTGAATCCATAATTTCTGATCAGGATTCTCTACTTGTTGAAGTTTTGGTCGAAGCTTATGTGGGCACTCATGGACACCAAACTCTTTAAAAGAGCACATCTTTTCATCCATAGACATGGCTCTATTTAGGTGGTAAAATCGCATAAAGGTTCATCTTCTTCGTGTTTATTGCATCAAGCATCCTAAACTTTGGGATGCACATTTACATTACATTCAAGATGCATAATCGAGTTGGCACTCTTCAACACAAACGTCAGTCACGAAGTTATTGTTTTGCTATTTCCAAGTCACCCTTTAGATTTTATCTTTGGGAAATATATTGTTGTCGATGGTCAATATGACATTGATAGCAGCAGTTCATTGAACAAATTCAACATACATCAAGTGGTGCAAGAGCGTTGAGTCGCCAAGTATAAAACGACATGACAAGCATCGTGTGGATCACAATTTCCAAGTTGGAGATGAATTTGGCTTTACATCAGGGGCAGTGGAGAGGTTTAGTGAGAAGGTAAAGTTGGAAACCTATTCGATATGGTCCTTTCTAAGATTATCGACAAGATTGGTAACAATGCTTTTCGCATACATTTGCATATAAGGAAGCAAATCTAAATGAAAAGCATTGTTAATGTTGAGAATTTGAAGTTGTATGAACCTCCTTTGATTGATGATCAAGGAGAGCATGTTCATATTCCTTCCATAGATGATTTTCCCCAGTATCTAATGTAACTCGCTAGGAATTATTAATTATCCTTTGACAGGAGAATGCTAACTTCTAAAACGAGGAAATGTGGAGTATCTTCGAGTTGGTCTTAAAGGGACGAATCCAAGCAAGGCCAAGTGGATTGAGGTTGGAAGGGTGAGGGAACTTTACCCTCATCTTCACATGACTAAAAATAGTCTTTTGGAGGTCCAAAAGCTTCCCAATGGGGAGGTGTGATCAGGGGATCAAATTTTGCTCAAAAATTCAAAGTGCTCGGAATCACTTCAAACCGGACGAGAGGATAGGCCTCGTCGTTACGAACCCAACACAACTCATTTCATCTCAAACGGACATCGGGAGTGAGAGATATTGCAATCTGTTCATCAAGTCAAAGAGGTAAAAAAATTTGATGCTGACTATACAGTCCGTACAGGCTGATGTGGCAGGTCCATACAGACCGTACGATGATGTGGAATTTGATGATGTGGCATAATCTGGTTGGTTGTTGAAAGCGAATGATGTGTCGACACGTGGCAGTTTTCTGGTCAATGATTGGGTGCCACGTGGCCCAATCATGGGTTGCCACGTGGGACCCCGGCATTGGTTGATTGGTTGATATGTTAAAATGTATTGGAGTCCGTGGGGTTCGACCCCTGGACCTCCCCACAGGCATAAATCTCTAACAAAGACCGCTGACCAATACACCCACACTATGTGACTTAACATATAATTGTTTTCATTGTTTTTAAAATCATATGATTGTACATATGGGCGGGGGTCGGGCCGAGGCTTAGCCCCGACCCATGGTCGTATAATCGTTTCATATGGCCACTGTATATATATGCGCACCATTTCTATGCAACACGCGGGTTTTGAAAGTGGTTTGAACGGTTAACACTTTGGCACATGGTTATATGCCGACATTTCATATGACCCTAGTTAAGTGCGCGGGAAGTTAGAACGGTTCAGCCGTTTAGCCCTTTTACCAATGCGCACGGTCACATGATTCTCATATGCCCAGGTGCTAGGCGGTTAGGGGCTGGCGCGCCCTTAACCGTCCTACGGTTTGCACCACTGGCGCGGTTGCGCCCGATGCTGGGTTTTCACGCTTTAAATTTCATGTGTGCCAGGTTCAAAGGAGAAGGGTGCAATTTGTAGATGCAGAGACAACAAGCTTGAAGGGGGAGACTTCCAGGAGGCCTAACTTCTTCGTTTTTCGACCGATTGAGGTGCCGAAAGAGCCCAGACAGGGGTTTTTGGACACTCTGAAGCCATTGGAGTAGTCAGTTTGTCAGTTTGAGCATTGTAAGACATGTTTTTGAGCACTTTTTGAGCAATTAATAATAATGATCCATTGGAAGCTGGACCAAGAGATGTAACCCAAGAGAGGGGTGAACTCCTTTATCAATTGTTGTGTTTATGTGATTATGTTCATTGATTATGCTGCTGTCTATGTGTAATTTGCATGAATAATCCCTTATTCTATGTGTTGCAAACTGATCCATTTGCTTTAAACACATAACATTTACATTGCAATAATTTCAAGTATTTCAAGTCTTCTTCATTTTTAGATCATCTGCATTGACAATATTTGTCATGAGTGTCGCATAACTAGAGAATATTTTGGGCCTCTTTCTTTCCTTGAAGGTGACACTGGGATCGATATGTATTTCTGCTTCATGTAAGGTGGATTCTATCCATGCTAGTCATTTTCTATTCTTGGGTACAACAAATCGTTCTATAGGTTCAAGTGGTTGGTCCGGTTCTTCACTGGGATGTTCTGGAGAACATGAACTTTATTTCTTGGGATCTTCGTGTTCTTCTTCATCATTAGAGTCTATGGAATCTTCTATAGATTTCTTGAAGGCAATCTTCGCATCGAAATTCACGTCCCTGCTAATTTCAATATTTTGTTGACATGGGACATAGATTCTGTAAGCTTTTGATGTTTCACTATATCTAACGAATATGCCCTTCTTTCCTGAAGGTTCCAACTTCTTCCTTTTGTCCTTGGGAATATGGATATAGACAGGACAAGAAAAAATCCTTAAGTTTTCCACACTTGGTTTCTTTCTGGATAAAGTTTCTTCTCTAGTCATGTTATTCAATATACAATGAGGACTTCTATTCTGAATATATACAACTGTCATAGCAGCTTCTCCCCATAGAAACATGGATAGATTATGGTCATTCATCATTATCTTAATAGATTCTTCAATGAAACGATTCTTTCTCTACTACACCATTTTGTTGAGGATTATGAGGGAAAATTATCTCCCTCCTAATCCCAGTTGTTTTACAAAATGAAACAAGCTCCTTGGAGGTGTATTCTCCTCCATTATCAGATCTTAGCATCTTTATCTTCTTATTTGTAAAGTTTTCCACTTCAGCTTTGAATTCTTGGAACTTGCCAAATACTTCATCTTTCATATTTATTAGGTACATCCAAGTCTTTCTTGAGAAGCCATATATGAATTCCACATAGTAAAGAGAGCCTCCTAGAGAGTTCACTGGCATAGGACCACATAGATCTAAGTGTATCAGATCCAAGATATCCTAGGATCTATTTTCACTGCTCGGGAATGGCTTATTAATATTCTTCCCAAGTACACATCCTCTGCAAACTCCTTCGTGTATTGATTGTAGTTCTAGTATGCCTAAAACCATCTGTTTTAGAGATGGAAATGATTGATAATGAAGGTGAGAATACCTTGTATGCTATAACTCACTAGGATTGAGTTCATTAGGTACAAGAGCTTGAGCATTTTGACCTAGGAATTTATACAATCATCCTTCACATATCCCAATGACTCTAGCACCTTCTATTTTTGAATCTTTATACCATACAAGAATTTTTCCATCGAGAAATGCTATTCTATCTCCTTTGTCTTCCAAGCAATAAATATATACTAAATTCTTTTTCAAACTAGGAACATATAAAACATTGTTAAGATGAACATTGTTACATGATTCCATTTTGATATAAGCTTTTCCAATTTCCTTGACTGCATAAGAGTTATTGTCTCCAAGTTCCACTTTATGAGAGGTTTCATTTTCCTTCATGCTTGAGAGATTTTTACGATCACCATGTTTATATTATGGTAGTTGTGGGAGGTATTTACCTCCACGTGTAAACCTGATGAGAATAGAATATTCCAGGAAGCAAGAAGAAACCCTAACTAGTTGGCTAATAACCCTAGAAGACAAGTCGACTCAAGAGAATGACTTGTATTAGGTTATTAGCCTCCAAGAGAAGAAGTTGGCTAAAGGAAATATTATATACTAAAGAATTAGTTCCCACAATGAGAAGTTAGCCCAGGCAGTCTGCTAGAAATACTATAAATACAGGAGGCTAGTCTTCATTCTGGATAGGCATTCTTAGAACTGCAGAAGCAACACTTGTGCGCACTGCAGTTGGCCAGTTTGTGCACAAGTCTGGAAGAGAGTTGTCGTTGCAGCTGCTGCAACTAGTAGATATCGATTTTGGCTTGGACTATCTCTTGGTTATGGTTTGGACTCTCTGATAAGCTCTTGCTTGGTGCGCTATCCTTGGATAAAGGTGTGCCCCCCTTTGTTTGGCTATCTAGCCTAGATTTTGCTTCTGGAATGATTCTTTGTCAAGGTTAAGGTGATCGGGGGTGGATTTGACCTATGGTCGGGTGAAAATAATGATATTGTCTATGGTTAAATGAGCACATATATCATATTCTAATAGTTTATGGTCCTACACCTCCTTCATTCAGTCTAACCACTGGAAGGGAGCATAGCCATAAGAATACTAAGCTCATTGAATAACTTCCGCTAGGGTTTCTAGCAGGATCAGTTACAAAAGCACTACCACTAGGGTTACTAGAAGGTGCAGTTCCAGAAACCCTAACCCTCTCATGAAGTGAAGAGATTGACCTAATTTACAGATAGACTAGTGTGCCCTAGCCAAGCACATCTCCTGGTACTCTCAGCAAGCAAAAACGTCAAGTTTGAGTTTTTGGTCAAATCTAGGGTTGACCCAGTCAAGGCAACCATGACTTACTCTATGAAAACAGAAAAAAAAGTGAGATGGGGATTCTAAATTCAGAGCGTGGAAGACAAGGATTGACCTCATCCTTGCCAAGATTAAAGTGCTGGATATCGTGAAAGGAAAGATCATGGAACCAGAGTTTGAAGAAGTAAAAGAGAAGGAACCACAGAACGTTGCAGTTATGGACAGTGACATCAATGTGATGCAGGAGCATCACTCCATGTCATCGAGCACCAGCCAACTAGCAACACATCAAAGCGCAATCGTGAAGAAGAGAGGCACCATCCCTCTAAATTTTAAAATTTGAAAATGTATTTAATGATTGTAAGGCTGGTAGAGCCAAAAGCCATGCATGTACGCAGACTTTAGATAAAGGTTGCCTTAAATGGTTGTAAGGTTGAGATCTAGATCTGATTCGGACTAGACAACCATTCAATGTAATTGAATGTAAATTAATGAGAGTTGGTGAGGATGGAGGGAAGAGCTCGAGGAACCCCCTTTTGTAAAAAGGATCTTCTTTTGTTTTTCAGGGAGGTAGAGAAGAACAAAGAATAGGTTAGGGAGAAGAGAGGAAGTCATGACTCTGTTGCAGTCTCAGCTCACATTGTAAAGAGGCATTTCATATTAATACAATCATAGTAGTTTTTCTTGCATGTTGTTATTCATGTGTTTGTGAGTTCATGAATGAATTTCTTTATGTGTAGATGATATGTTGTAGATGTATGTTAGATGTGCATTTGCAGGGATAGATAGAATTTCCTATCTGAGAGTTATTTGATTTCAAGTTTGGATTCTTTGTGGTTTCATGCAATAGTGCATGACAGAGTACTACGGTCTCTGAAAATCGGTGCAAGAGTGCACTTATGAATTCTATGAAATTTCAGACAAAGACGTGCCAGGAGGGTGCACTAGCTAAAGTCATTGACTCAAGGAGGAAGCCTCAAGGTTGTTGAACACCTTGAAGGAGAAACTGTGTAGAGAAGAGCATAGAGAGGAGAAGCATAATTGTTGAGAATTCTGTAAAGGCTCTGTCAGGAGGGCATTGAGAAGATGCACATGATGCATTAAGGGGAACTCTATTTCGAGTTCGGTGAGAAGACAGAGTCACTGAGGATTCTGGAGAACCCTACCAGGTGGGCATTGAGAAAGTGCATAGAGTGCACATAAGAACTCTATTTTGAGTTTTGAGAAGAAGGAGAAGTGTCACAGGAAAGACGTTCACGGAGTTGTTGAATACTCTGCAGACTCAGCAAGGTGTGCTTGAGTAGAAGTTGCTAGGAGGGAACTTCTTAACCCTTTGTGCAAAGGAGGAAGACAGAGTTATTGAAGACTCTGCATTGGAGGAACAGTGCTTTGGAGCATAAGGTTCACAAAATATCAGAAGGAAGAAGAGTGTCTTTGCGTGCAATATTCCAACAGGAAGGAGCAAGAGAGGCCAAGACACTTTGAGGTCAGAGCCACAGATTTGAGCAGAGGAGATAGCACCATTTCGTGCAAAAGTCCTGCAAGAGTTTGCAGAGATTGAAGAAATCCTTTAAGGATTCAAAGTAGCAAAAATCAGAAGGGATAGAACCTCTTTGAATTGATCAAAGGGATACAGAGAACGAAATTGTTTCGTAGAAGGAGGATGCTAAGTCATTGTCCAGAAGTCCTTGAGAAGCAGAGGCGGACGGTCAGAGTTCTCTGTGGAGAACTCGCGAAATAGCAAAGACCGTAGGATTGCCAAAAGTTTCAAGGTGGTTATTGGATGGAGAAACACATCACCTTAGGATCCAGGGTCAATGTGATCCATTGATAGTGCTTTGCATAAGCCGTTGGATCATTTCGTGAATTCGGGAATCGTGAGGTTGGAATGCAGGCCAAATCCTTGGTTGCTCCAAGTCCCGAATTGCGAAAGGGGTAACAAGAGCAGAAACAAATGGTGGAGACACTTCGTGGAGAAGTGTGAAATGTTGTGAGCCGTTAGATCTCGCAGATCAGAGAGAAGGTTAAAGGGAGTGTCTTTTGATACTCAAAGCTCAGGAGGAGTAGCGACCATTGGATGAGAAGCAACAAGAGTCGTTGATTCCCCTTTGGAGTGGAATTTTGGCTTTTCGGCATTTCAGGGTTCGGCATTTTGGCAATTCCGATGCCAAGGAGCCGGGGCACTTTGCGTTGAAAACCCTAAAGTCACGAAACGCGATGTGTCTTTGGAGTAGGGCTATGATCACAGAGGAAGCAGTCACATGGACCGAGATTTGGTCAGGGGCTAATCGTCATTGAGCCCATTTCGACATTTCAACATTTCGGGGTTTGGGAAGTAGAGGAGGCTGTGATTTTGGAATTGAGAGTTTCAAACTCCCGGTTCGCGAAATCCCAAAAGATCCAGAGCCATTGGATCGAGGAAGATATCATTCGTAGATCACGTGGGAGGTGAGGCTTTGGAAATTTGGGAATCAGAGTTTCGAAAGGTAAGGAAACTCTCTGTTATGGATTTTCAGGAGTCGCAAAATCCCGAAGAGCGAAAGGAAAAATTCCCGAAAGGTTGAGGGACAATAGCCATTGGGCCCCAATTGGGTTTCGGGGTTTCAGGACTCAAGAGGTAGAGTTGCATGGTCAACACAAGTCCCGAAATCAAAAAGAGAGAGAAACGCTGAAAGGTGGGTCCCAAGTATCAGTCAGAGGATACGTGCGGTGGAAGTCAAAAGAGTGGTCAAGGTTTGGAGAAAATCCTGAAAAGGTCTGAGCGTTAGATTGAGGGAGGCTCATAGCCATCGATCTTGCCAAAGGGAGAAATTTCGGAGTTCAGGGAATCATAGGGGAAGAGGAACGACTTTCGGTTGTTCACTCGAGTCCCGAAAAGCTGAAATTAGTGGGAAACATGTGACGTGTACTCGTCTCATTGTGATATTCATCCTTCATTGACAATTCTCATTTCAGCATTTGCCAAGAGCTGTGGAAATACATCAGGACTCTCCAACTCCTGAAACCCAAAGTCCTTTGTGGCTTAAACAAAGGGTTTAATTAACCCTTGGCGTGGTTTTAGTGAAGATCCTGCGTGGATCTCGGCCTGGGGATCGGGGGTCTGTACCACAATGCCATGATTATCATAGTGGACTCTATAAAATACCACTTGATACCCTACATCTCCCATCTTGACTCATCTAAGAAGATGTATGATTCCCTAACAATCCTCTTCTCAGTCATAAACATTGGACAAGTAATGAGTCTGAAAAATGAGCTCTGTGACATGAAGATGAATGATGATGACAACATAACATCGTACTTTGTGAGGATATCTTGGTTAATAGATCAACTACAAGCTATTGAAGAGATCATCTCAGAGAAGGAACTGGTAAATATAGTACTCAATGGTCCTCCCAAGACATGGGATGAATTTGCCGCAAGTATGAACATAAGGAAGGAGTATCCTACATTTGAAGAACTTTGGACGTGTTGTGCACAAGAAGAATCAAGGATTAGTGCAAAAGATAAACCTCAAAAGAAATACGATGATCAAGCCTTCACAACAAGATCCAATAATTTCAGGAACAAAAGGAAGTTTGGTTCAAGGAAAAAGCCAAATCAAGAAAAAGATATGTCAGAAATACAATACTTCAACTGTCAAAAGTATCGTCACTACAAGAATCATTGTCCTGAGCTGAAGAAAAGGAAGGAGACACACAAAGCATCAGTTGTCGAAGAAAAGGAACCTTCAAAGAATATCAAGCAGGATGAAAACAAACTTCTTCCTCTAAAACGAGGTAAACAACATTCTTCATAGTTCTTGTACATACCATGTTTTAAGTACATATCTTGCATATCTATCTCTTAGAAGATAATATGTTCAAAGAGAAAATATACTTATGGAAGAACAACAAGATAAGGATTGCTACGAGTTAGAAAATACACATGAAAGGATGGAGTACATAAACAACCCCTGGTAACAATTCATGTGGAAGTTATTATCAGAATCAATCTTGAAGAAACCTAGAAGAAGTAAAGACAGAAAGAAGTAAACAATCAAGAGGAAATTGGAAAAATATTTGTGACACTTTGCAGAAGGTAATAAGGATGCAAACAAAAGCATGGACTCTCCTAGATGGAGGGAGCCGATTATATTGTCAAAAGAAGAACATGAATTCATGCATGAAGAAAGGATTAGGAGGGAGATAATCCTAAATTATATGATCCATTGAAGATGATGAAGTATATATCCATGGTAGCAACCATGAAAAACATCATGTGTTCAGTGTGACTTCAGAAGAAGTCTTCTTCAAAAAGAAGCCTTAAAGTAATCCATGGTTTTCCATCGACATCCATGATCCTCTGATTAAATAAATAAGTTGGAATCTTCAGAACATGGAATCTATAGAAAACTCCATGAACTCAAGAGATAAAGAGAAACATGAGGAAGACCATGATGATTCCAAGAGAGAAAGAGAAGACAGAACAACCAGTCAGCGTATTGAGAATCACAAGACTACCAGCTCTATATGAACTCACTAAAATCAATCAAGCAGAGAAACTGAAAGTTGTGATGAAGAATAGTGTATGGAAGACTTATGAATGAAAGAATTGCGAGATACATAACTAGAGTCTCTCACAGATGGAGGGAGAAGACTATGATGATTGTTTGTTCCAAGTAAACCAAACATATTCTACAATATCTATGGGTTGGAGTTTACATCATATGAATGCAAAGACTATTCTCCAGAATAATTGAACAAAGAGCGTGTGAAGAAAAACCTCAAGGATTTGAAGTATACCAGAAAGAGACCCTTGTATGTAGATGAAAGAAGACAACTTGGTAGAGAACCTCCAATGCACAACAGAAGCGTGGTGAAAAATTTCTATATTATATCAAAATGATTACTCAGAACTCCAGAATGATGGATTACCAATCCATGACAAATATCTCATGTTGACAGAAGAAGTGCCACATGGATATGTTCCAGTTTGAGCCTTGCCACGATGCTATGAGCAAGAAGAAAACAAAATAGCCGAATTCAACTATGATATGTTGTAGTGATCAAAGTTATATGAAGCCTTCAGAGAAAACCAGTGTTCCAGAAAGATTGAAGTACACTGAGATCAAGAATTACATTCTTCATGGTGAAGTCCAGAAAAGAGAAGTGGTTCTCCAATATATATATCTCCACAGATGAGTAGATAAGCAGACATTTTGGTAAAGCCTCTGTCCAAGATGAAAGAGTTTGAGTACTCAAGATGGAGCTCATGGAGATGAATTCCTTATTGAAAGAGGAAGAGATGACTCCCAGGTTGGGAGGGAGAATTGATGTGTTATTGACTTATGGAGAGTCATTTTCCAGTTCGAAAAATGGTCCAGGATGAACAGTTCCTTTCCAGTTTAGAAAGTGGTTTGAGATTTCTGACGGATAGGCATTTTCTAGTTCGGAAAATGGTCCATATCAAATGGTCATTTTCGTAATGAAAATGGTTCGATGGATTGTTGATGCACCATAGACAATGATTTCCCATTGTGGTTAACATGGGGAATGGTATAGGACAGTCTCTCTTCTTGAAGGTCACTTTTATTAGTGTTCAAGATTAATGGTCTGCCTCGCCGGACAGTCATTCTTTTGAATCTCACAGTTGTGAGAAGTTTCAAAGAATGGTCCATTTTGGAGGTTGGTGTAGGACAATCATTTCCTTAGGAAATGGTCCAGACAGTCATTCCCTAGGGCAGATTCATTCTCTCCAGGTTGCACTTTTTTTAGTTCTGGAAGAATGGCCTAGATAGGTGAATGATCCAGGTTCAACAATCAGGGACAGACATTCCCTAGGGCAAATTCATTCTCTCCAGGTTGGACTTTGTTTAGTGCCGGAGGAATGGCCCAGATAGGGAATGGTCTAGGCTCAGAAATTGGGACAGTTATTCTTCCTTGCTTGAGAAGAATAGTCCAGATATCTCATCATTGATGTTTTACCTTATGAGGGCAGATTCTCTTCCAGATATCACAAATGTGAGTGGAAGAATGGCCTAGATGATTCAGTTTATATCATAATAATGTTTTCTGTGCAGGTTTATATCAGATGATATGATTTTTATGGAGACTGTATGTCTCTGGACAATATATGTATGCTACTATGGTGGATGTCTTACACTGATTGTGACTATATGTCACTGATCAAGTATCTGTGTGCTACTTGGTGTGGTAGTGTACCACTGGATTGTAGTTGTGTACTACTATGGATAGACATAATTGTGTTTTATTGAATGACATTGTTCCAATTGCCTTGAAGACTATCAGTAGTGTTGGAAATGATTATCATCTAGATGGATGATCAATGGATAGAGATTTCCCCAGACAGAAAATGGTCCAGGACATTTAATTTTCTAGGACACATGTCCCAATTAGAAGAATGGTTCTTATGTCACTCTGTGGAGTGAGTGACTTATCTAGCATCATGCCTGATTACTCAGATGGAGTATGGTTTCGAGAGATGATGCAGTTGATGACACTGATAGTGATGATGGTGTTCATGATCTAATCATGAGATAATCTATACAACTATTTTGATGCTTCCAGGTGAATGGTATGTTTGTGCTCAAGACCATTACCTTCAATACGTACCTAGCTAGGAGGGAGTGTTGATATTATGGTAGCTGTGGGAGGTATTTACCTCCATGTGTAAACCTGACGAGAATAGAATATTTTGGGAAGCAAGAAGAAACCCTAAATCGTTGGCGAATAACCCTAAATGACAAGTCGGCTCAAGAGAATGAATTGTATTAGTTTATTAGCCTCTAAGAGAAGAGGTCGGCTAAAGGAAATATTATATACTAAAGAATTAGTACCCAGAATGAGAAGTCGTCCCAGGCAGTCTGCCAGAAATACTATAAATACATGAGGCCAATCTTCATTCTGGCCAGACATTCTCAGAAGTGCGGAAGCAACACTTGTGCACACTGCAGTTGGCCAGTTTGTGCGAAAGTTTGTAGGAGAGCTGTCATTGCAGTTGCTGCAGCTAGCATATTTTGGTTTTGGCTTGGACTATCTATTGGTTATGGTTTGGAATCTCTGATCAACTCTTTCTTGGTGCGATATCCTTGGAGAAAGGTGTGCCACCCTTTGTTTGGCTATCTAACCTAGGGTGTTCTTCCGGAATGATTCTTTTTCAAGGTTAAGGTGCTTGAGGGTGGCTTTGGCCTATGGTTGGGTGACAATAGTGATATTGTCTATGGTTAAATGATCACATCCATCATATTCTAACACACCAATCATATGTCTTCAAGCTCCACTATCAATCAACCACATGTCATCTTCAAAAGATCCTGTAAGAGTTGAGTAGTAGAAGAAATTTGTTTCTTCATGCTTGGATTTCTTTGAAGGTTCTTCATCATTGGCAGCTGACGCATGGTGTCTTTTCTTTCTATTTTTTGCTAGTTTAGGACAATCATTTTTGTAGTGGCCATATTTATGGCATCCATAACATTGTACCTTTGACATATCTCTCTTATGATTTAATTTATTTCTTGACCCAAATATTTTCTTACCTTCATGTCTCTTGAACTGTGTTGCATAGGCTTGAGCATACTCTTCCTTTTGATTCTATCCTTGTCTCTTCTTGTAAGTAATAGATCCAAAGTTCTTCCAGTGTTGGAAACTCCTTTCTTGTGTTCATGCTTGCAACAAATGCATCCCATGATCTAGAAAGACCATTAAGTGCTATATTCAAAATTTCCTTCTTTGGAATAAATTCTTCAATAACTTGTAGTTGATCTCTCAACTGAGAAATCCTCACAAAGTATGAGGCTATAGTGTCATCCTTATTCATCTTTGTGTCACGAAGCTCATTTTTCAGACTCATCACTTGTCCAATATTTCTAATTGCAAAGAGGTTAGTTAGGGCATCATACATCTTCTTGGATGAGTCAAGATTGGATATATAGGGTATCAAGTGATCTTTTACAGAGTCCAAAATGATACTCATAAAATTGATGTCATTTTCCTTGAAATTCTCCATTGCTACAACATTCTGAGGTTCATTTTCTTTTCCTGCTTCAAACTGTGGTTCCACAATCTTTCCCTTCACGATATCTAGAACATTGTTCTTGCAAAGGATGGGGTCAATCCTTGTATTGCATGCTCTAAAGTTTGAATCTCTTTTGATCTTTTTCTTTGACTTCATAGAGTAAGTCATGACTTCCTTTGACTTTGACTTTGACCCAAAAATTCAACCTTGACGTTTTTTCTAGATGAAGGTACCAAGAGGTGTGTTAGGCTAAGGTGCACTAGAATTTCCAGGAATTATGCCAAACGTCTCACTTGAAGTGTCCAAAGAGTTAGGTTAGGGTTTGTTGTAGTTGCAAAATCAGAAACCCTAGTTGCAGCTGCAATTGATGCCACAATGAGATTAACAAAGAACTACCACTCTACCTTCCAATGGTTAGAATATCCTAAAGGTAGTGTGGACCCATAACCTGTTAAAATATTCGATGTGCTCGTTTCACCATAGACAATATCACAATATTTTCACCCAACCATAGGCATGCAATCACCCCCAAGCATCGTAACCTTTGACTAATAGAATGATTCTGGAAGTAGTACCAGACACAATAGATAACCAAGAGAGAGCACACATGTCTCTCAAAGATAACACACTAAGAAAAAAGTCCCAAAACCATAAACCAAGACCAATACCCAGCTGCAGTTATTGCAACTGCACTCCTCATCTAGACTTGCACACCACTTTATCTAGTGTGAGATTGTGAGCGAGTGTGTCTCCAAATAAGTTCAAGCACCCTCTATTTATAGTGCTCCTTATCAATTGTATAGGCTGACTTCTTCTTTTATAAGCTAATACTTTAATATTAATTCTTGTATTGATCTAACTTGTCTTCTAGGGTTTCTACACATTTGTTTAGGGTTTCTCTAGCTTCCATAATATTCTAATATAGTCAGTGGTTACAAATGGAGGTCGATACCGCCCGTAGCTACCATAATATCAACCTGTACATCCCTAGGTACCCCATATTATCCTCCCTAAATACCATTCCATACCCCTTCACATGTTTCCTTTCTGAAATATGGGAATAAGCCATATAATATGACCTGCTAAGAAATGTAGCCAACTAATACCATGCACAGACATCCATCCATCCTAGTGAAATGTCGACATAAGGTTTAACTGTGGCCTTTCATCCTCGATCTTTATTTTGGTTGCTCTTTGGGTTCCATGTTATCATTGTGCTAATTTGATATCTCCATCCATTGCTTTTATTCCTCCATGTGCTTCCATGTTGTTATTCTTGTATTTGTCACCCTAGGCCCTAAACTGAACCATATGATGTCTTAAATGCTGAAATCATGAGTTATCATTATAAAATTTCTTGTAAATCACCATATTTAAGACGGTCGTGACTTTCCTAGGAATAAGGGTGGCCAACTATGGCTTCCTCATAGACAAGTTGTGGTCGGTCATTGGTTTCCCATATACAACTCATGGCCACACCCTCGATCTTCTAGATTTAGAGTTTTCTGATAAGATCTGTGTGAGATGGGTTGGCCATGATGCATTATTAAGCATAGAACTTATGCATGACCTGTTTTCTCCTAGTTCACATGCCATGAACCTATCTTCAAGATTTTCTACATTCATATAAAGAGAGGCCAAACTGGGGAAATGGGCATCTAGTAGATCTAGTAAGTTTTGTATCAAGAGTCCTCATGTTGGTGGAAAGAAATCAAGAGTCCTTTTGTCATCATTTGCTAAAGAGTTGGGTGTTGGGCATCAACACAAGAGAGAACATCGTCCTAGGTGAGAAATTCCATCATATTTGTGTCACGATATAGAGAATTGCCTCATTTTTTCCAACCAAGAAAGGGCGGATAAGGGAGATCTCAAGGAACTTAGAGTTGGGAGTGCAACAAAAGACTCAAGGTAAATCTTCACTTTTTGTAACTCATTTTATAAATATAGATCTATATTCATAATAAAGAACTAAATATTTAAATTTTTGTTGAGACTAATAACAAAAAGTGGACAATATCATCTCAAATCACAATCTTAATACACAACAAATATAAATATATACCTCTAAATTAAACTTAAAAAAATCTAGTCCCCGAGGTGTAGGATAGTCGGTGATAGAGTGTACTGTTAAGGCACTCTGTGATGTTAAAGTCACCGGTTTGAAACCTGCGGGGACAAAAACTCCAACCATGTTAAGGGTTGGTGTGGCTCGGGATGGGTGCGATCCCTAGGTTATTTTTTATGGCTTAGATGCCCCTGAGTCGCGGTTTATTAGCCACAGGTT
>SNQJ01S0005941.1:116979-137817 GCA_010110895.2 Picea sitchensis | reverse complement strand
TTTCTTCTACCATGGAGTCTTAATTTGAAATGTCTATGATAGGAGAACTGTCATTTTTTCTTGGTCTGCAAATTACTCAAAGGCCCGAAGGGATGTTCGTTTCTCAAGAAAAATATCTAAGAGAAATGTTGAAAAGGTTTCAAATGGAAGATTCTAAACTTGTGGGTACACCTATGGTAACTGGATGTAAATTAAGCAAGGATGATGATTCACCTGATGTTGATCAGAGCTCATATCGATCAATGATAGGAATCCTGTTGTACATCACAAAATCTTGCCCAGACATAATGCATGATGTAGGAATGGTAGGAAGATATCAGGCTACACCTAAACAGAGTCATTTGCAAGCTGTCAAAAGGATATTCAGGTATTTAAAAGGAACACTGACTTATGGTCTGTGGTATCCCAGAAATCAAAATTTCCAGTTAACTGCTTATTCAGATGCAGATTGGGTAAACTGTGTTGATGAGAGAAAAAGCACCAGTGGAGGAGAATTATTTCTGGGTGACTCATTAGTTGCATGGCTTAGTAAAAAGAAAGGATCCATTTCATTATCCACTACAGAGGCAAAATACATTGTTGTTGCTACTTGTTGCACACAAATTTTATGGATGATACAAACTCTTGCATATCTGAAGGTAACTTACACTGATCCCATTCCAATTCATTGTGATAACACTAGTGCCATCAATGTGTCTAAAAATCCTGTATTACACTCCAAGACCAAGAATATTTCCATAAAATATCATTTTCTGAGAGAGCAAGTCACCAATCAGATTGTTCAGGTCAATTACATTCCCAATACAGAACAAATTGTAGACATCTTTACTAAACCTCTAGCAAAGACACCATTTGAATATCTCAGACAGAAGTTGGGTGTCATCCTGTCTCACATCTAAGAGAGTCCATCCTATTAGGGGGAGTCCTGTATTGGTTGTATAACTGATACCTCCTAAAATTAATGCAACAGCTTAGGGGGAGCATGTTTTCTTTGACATTGATGTCAAAGGGGGAGAAAAGAACAGGGTTGCCTTTGTTGCCATCAATGCCAAAGGGGGATATTGTTGGAAGGTTTACAGTTGGGATTAAGCTTGTCATTGATGGAAATAACAATGATGGCAAAGATCAGCAATGACAAAGATCATTGATGGTAAGAACAACGATGGCAAAGAACAGTGATGGAAAAGATCAACGATGACAAAGATCAGTGATGGAAAAGATCAATGATGACAAAGATCAGCGATGGCAAGATCAGAGTAAGTGGAAAAAAGTAAGCTTGGGAGAAGTAGCATCTTTGATTGTTGGATCCCATTTACAATTTCCGATGATCGTCAGATCAAGGTGTGATCTAGACCGTCGACTCCATTTCGAAGTTTTGCGACTCGCGACTTGAAGAGGCAAGAAATATGACCATTGAAATCGTGATATGCAAAATCGCGATTTAATCGCAGCCGTCAGATCAATTGAAATTGCGATATACAAAATCGTGATTTAATCGCAGTTGTCAGATCAAGGTGTGATATGGACCATCGACTCCATTTCGGAGTTTCACGACTCGCGACTTGGAGAGGAAAGAAATATTACCATTGAAATCGTGATATGAGAAATCGTGATTTAATCACAACCGTAGATTCATCGAGATCATGGAACGTTGATTTAAGCTTCATTTTGGAGTTTTTCCTATCACAACTTGGAGTGACAAGGACCTCCATAGAAGGAATCACGAGATGTGAATTCACGATGAGATCTGGACTGTAGATTCATCGAAATCGTGGACCATTGATCTAAGCTTCATTTCAGAGTTTTGCGTATCGCAACTTGGAGTGACAAGGACCTCCATCACAGGAATCATGAGATGCGAATTCACAATGAGATCTGGACCGTAGATTCATCGAGATCATGGACAGTTGATCTCAGCTCCATCTCAGGGTTTCGGGGATCGTGACTTGGAAATTCGAGATGCCTCATCTCTAGACTCATGAAATGCGAATTTGCGAAAAGTACTTTTTGCATTAGCACTTGGTCATGGCCATGGTCATATAGAGGAAGGAGCCAACGTAGAAAAACTTTGTTTCAGAGTTTCAGAACTCATGACATGGAGACTCAAGATGTCTCATTGCAGAATCTCCGAATTGCAAAAGTGTGAAATAGGTAATTAACATAAGAACCCATCAGAGTAAATCCAATGATGCAGGTGAATCTGAGCATAATCGAAGGGCTATTGTTCCACGTCACAGTGTAACTGCCAAAAACCACTGATGGTTTATGCCAGAGGACTCGAAGACACTTCGGGGTGATTGATAGAGGAGATGAAGAGTCTCTGGGAATCTTCAAGAGGGATGAATATGCTTGTGGAGGTGATTGACAGCCGAATGAGCATTGAAGCTTGTAACTGGAACAGAGAAGGTGAGCTCGACTTCCACAGAGAAGACGAAGAGTCTCAACTGTGAGAGAGGCTGAGCAATCTCAACATAACATATAGTGATGTTGAACGAGTGGAAAAACAGCCAGAGAAGCTAAAGAGTCACGATGATGATCAGATAGAGCACTCGATTTGTGGAGGATATCGACATGATGTGAGTATGTAGAGGGATTGCGTGCATTGCATGCACAAGGTGCACAAAATCTATAAATACACAGTACAGAGAAGAGATGGGGTTGTTGTTGTTGCTGTAATTGCTGTGAATGATGTTGTTGAAGGTGATTCATGCATGAAGAAGGATCACAGTGCAACAACTAAAAAGAACAGAAGAAGCACTGTGCAACGAATGGACATGGCACACAAAGAATAAAAAGTAGAAGAATAGAATGAGAAGCGGATGCATGTTGGAAGACAGTGAGGAAGTATGAGTAGCCAAATCTTGCAGAATAGTGATGAGACTGGTAAGATGTTATTGAACACTATATCACTGTAATAGGTTTCGGTATTTCAAATTCATAATCAAGGGTGGTTGGGAGGTGATAGGGAGGACTGGTGTCCTCAGAGGTTCAAGTAGGGGCTTGAACACAAGGATTTGGTGCTTCATTCTAGTTGGTTCTAGAGAAACCAGGGATTTGGTGCTTCCTTCTAGTTGGAGCTAGAGAAACCAGGGAGTGGGTGCTTCCTTCTAGTGGGTGCTAGAGAAAAACAGAGAGTTGGTGCTTTCAGCAAGTTGCATCTTGCAAAACAGAGGTTGTATCCTCACAATGAGTTAGTGCTCAAATGTATGATAATGTAAAGAATGTAAATAATACTTATCATATAAAGAAGAAGAGGTTTTTACCCTATATGGGTTTCCTTGGAAAATTTATGTCTCTGTGTTTCTCATATATGTGACTGATGTTGAATGTGTCATTGTTCATTTCCCTGCATTATTGTGATCATCATTGAGTGCCTTGTAAATATTCTAAAAGAAGCATAATTGTTTAATCACGGTGACAACTGATTCACCCGCCCTCTCAATTGTTCAACAACCTCCCCCACCACCTCATTGGGTATTTTTTTAGTATTATTTTTCTGCACAATAGCTGAATTTTTAGGTTTAATAAAATCTAATGGTGACCGTTGATGAGTCCTCAAAAATGAGCTATAGTATTCAAATTTTGACCATGTTTGCAACAAGAAAAAAGCACAGGTTTTATAGTCCTTTGATGACTAAAAGTAAACAAATATAGACAAATAGTGCACATTTTATTTATTAGGCCTTTAGTAAAAATGTGAAAAGTGTTGAGCAGAGTGAGTTCAAGTCTTAAAACGAAATCCATTGGGCTTAGAAATAAATGAAATAAGGTTGACACAAACAGGGAAATTTGTATGATAATTTCAATGATAATACATGTTATAAATAGATCAATATAAGGAAAAACACGGAAACCTCATTGAAAGGAATTGAATTGAAATTTTATGATATATTGCTCGAGTATAAGAATACCCAGTCACAGTCATAGTCACAGTCACGTAAACAAAGGACTTATAGCCCACTCGATTCACCAACACAGATACTTTGTGGAATTAACATTTTGATCTTTGTTTCTCGAACTTATGCGGAGATCTCTATGTTGGAGATACTTCACACACACCTAGGATTTCATTTTCCTAAGGTTTTTCCTATGTTTATTAGTCATTATTCAGTCTCCTATATTTTAGGAAGCATATTCCTCTAGGAGAATATTCTCTTCAGTTCACACTTCAGTTTGATCAGTTGAGTGGAGTCTAGATGCCACATTGGGATTATCACCATGCAGCATTGGGATCATCACCAGCTAATGCGCATTGTCCTTGGGATCATCACCAGACTAGCGCATTAATCATGATTTCCTCATCTCCTCCTCACTTCACTCTGTTTCATTCAATTAATTGAAGACTAAGAGACTAATTAACTAAGATTAGGTGGCAGATCACTCTCGTAACTTCCTGAGAGACTAGACTAGGTGGCAATTTACTCCCATAACTGTTGATGTGTGTCCAGATTACTCTAGACCACCACTATGGCACATTGGCTTCTCCTCCAGTGTGCATTAGTTGAGTTATATAGATTATATCATGTGTAAATTATCATTCATTCATTTGGTTAATGAGAATTCTTCTATTCTTTCTCTTCTGCTTCTCTTTTCTCATATTTTTTCTGCAACTGTGTATGTCAATTCCTAGCTAGATCTATGCTTTGCAGATTCAACACATTTACTTGTTATCAGATCCGACAAAATTCTAGGGAAAAGACACACCAAATTATTTTTGCAAGTACCGAAGATTGACGACATCGGGAAAATGGAATTTCCAAAAGAATTCATTCTTACACTGTACAATTTATTTGCAGGAAAGGAGAAGATGATCATGCATCTTCAAGTAGAGGATTATACCGGTTAAACATGAACACAGAGACACAACCAATATCATCCATAAAAAAATCCAAGTATCTAATTCGAAGGGATGAAGAGTTTGGAACAATTTGCAGTCTCATTTCTCCTGAACTCCTCTTTCACATATCCTCCTATAAAACCCCCAATGAAACTTGGACCACCATGGAAGGGATTTTTGTAAAACATGATGAGATGAGGGGACATATGATCGAGTTGGAATTTCTCCCATTGGATATGTTATACCCCACTTTTAGGGATAACTAGGAGATCATGTCTCAAGGCCGACAGGTCCTAGACATGGAGTACCAAGAGCCAGGTCGACTTTGGCATGGCCCATATTTTCTCACTTTCAGTGCCTCTACTCTGTCAGTAGCAACAACATTCATCACCATCAGTTTGTTCTTGTATTAGAGATGGTTCTTTCTCCATGAGGTAATGAGTCCAGTTATCATGGTATGTGTCACTATGATCCTTGAAACCTTTGAATATGTGCATTTAATTCCTTTTGTTTCTAACAGATGCTTGGATCTTCTACTTTCCCACTTGACCATGTCCGGGGGGGATGACAGGATTCCCTAGTAATCCTATTTCCATAGGTTTTGGTTTGCCACTGGGGGGACTTATGAAAATCCATCGTCCACTCCCATCATAACACCACTTTTCCATCTTGCTTCCCATTCATCAATCCCATTACACTTGTCTGGGCATTAGGTTGACCTATCATTTGAGGATTGCACCCTATCTCGTGGGAAGAAATGGCTAAATTCCCAGAAGGTAAAAGCAAGCTGGCAATAGATAAAAGCCTAAAAATAAAACCTCGATATGCTTCACCCAGGGATCCCCGAGAAAGAAGTAAAATGATTCTCAGCAAGAAACAAGAGGGACCCAATGAAAATAATAAAACAAGACCTAATCAGAGGATAGGGGGTCTCATCATGAGCCAACCTATTAGGTCCATGGGTATCTAGCAATATGACATTACCACCAGTTGGTTACCATGTCAGGATAGTGACTCTTGGTTGCATGGCCAAGAGAAAGGGGGTCTCATCATGAGCCAACCTTCTCATTTCTGTGAAAGTACTTATGGGTAACACTACCACCAATGGTAACCACACTAGGGCAGTGTCCCCTGATTAGCTTTTTGAAGAAAATGCAATAAGAATAAAGAATAAAAGGCATGAATTGGTCTTGAAAAAACTTGCATCTAGGACAGGTGCAACTTGCCTTCTACAAAGGCACCCACAGGTAAAACTTTGCATCCCCTTGCTCTCACTGCACACATTTTCCTGGACATCCCTTATCCACATCACCCACTTACATGGCTCAGATGAAGTCTCTTCCAGAAACTTTCCTCTTCCAGTGGACACTAGCCCAATAGGACGCCCTGTCACTTTCCCCAAACTTGTATTGTAGGATTGTATAATGTATTTGATATTTTAACTAGGGTAATAGGGGTTTATGCACATGTTTAATAATATTGATGATGAGATGTGATTAACATTGCTATGATCCCTGTGACTTATGAGCCCATAGAGGGCATAGTTGTTGATGTGCAGGATCATGCCCGATGGACAGTTACCATGTTGGACAGGTACACATGGGGAGATGAACAGTTCGGACCTCCATAGTGCTGAAGAGCCCACCAGATGGATGCATAGACCCCAACAGGGGGAAGAGATAGGACAAAGGGGTTTTCACGGGAGAGAAGGAGGACATATTGCAGAGGCATCCCAACACACCTTGACCTAGGGGTTGTGCCTTTCTTAGTGGAATGTTGGCCTTGGAAGGCTTAGGACGTCACTCTTCATGACCATGATGTCGCCTAGTAGCATGGATGCTTTGGGAGACAGCTGGGGTAGTTTTGGCGCGTGTGGCAGGTTCAAGAAGGCCAAGGAGGGATAACGTTTTGCTTCAGGATGTCGCATTTTCCCTAGAAGGGGCTAACGTCACCCTAAAAGGAGCATGACGTCTCTCTTTAGCTTGATTAGGTTTAATTTTAAGCATTTAATGTAAAACAATATGATTTTTAGTATTTTGTCTTTGTCAGCCTTTTTCATGACCTAAAATGTAAAATTAGGTCATGGTACTGTATAAATTGAGGGTTTCAACCTTCATTTTTTCATCATCTTTCACTCACCACTTGGTGAGGTCTGAAATTTGTGCCATTTTTGGGTGATTGGCTTAAATTGTGAGGCACACTTGTTGAAGGAAGACTATTTTGGACTTATATTGGCATTTTTGGAATTTATCTTGGTGGAAGGTGTTACAACTAGGGTTTGCTACCTTTTTTCTTGGTTAAATGTAAGTAAATTTCTGCAAAACTTCTTAATTGAATGGTTGTAGTATTGTTCTTCTTGCATTTATGGTTATAATTTTCTAAATAAACCCTAGGTGAAAAGAACACATTGTATGTCCTTGTCTCATGTCCCCATCAAGATTTTGAGCCATTTATTGAAGAGAGATAGAGCCTTGCCTTAGAAACACTCTTTTCTTCCTCTTCCATGCTAGCTATTTTTCTTATTGAGCTAAGAAGGAGAAAACCCATCAAGGCCTAGTTCCCCCACACCTTGGTGAGCCGATTTTCTCTAGGGTTTGCCTGGTAAATCCCTGCCATAGCAACACGTTACCTGCAAAACCTTTTGTCTTGGTCTTATGCAATATTTCGAGCTTGTCGATTTGTCATTTAAGCTAAGGAAGGAGGAGAGAGCACTGAGGCCTAGTTCCCCTACACCAAAGTGAGCCTCTCTCCCCTAGGGTTTCATCCTTGAGGCCTTGCCTTAGCAACACCTCAAGGTCTAACCCTCTTGTCCTTAGTCCAATTACTTTCACTTGATCCTTCAACTTTTGTGTCCTCTACTTTTGACTCCATTAACCCTAAGGCACTGATCTAAAGACCTCCTTTATTTTGAGTAACTTGATCACAACTTCAATCAAACACTTAAAGAAATTACTAATATTTCCAACCCTAGCCTAAAGACTAACCATACTAACTAATTGTTGTTGTCATCCTTTGCTATAAACATCATTGTGCATCTATCGTTTTACTTTAAGCAATTGAATGGTTGTTTAAGGCATCATCTAAATGAAGTGTTAATTGTTACATTGAATGCCAAGTTTCTTTATCATTTATTGAATAAGTGATATTATACATCGTTGCTATCATATAAACATTAACTTCATCAATATTTATTGCTCAAATTTCTTATATATCAGATAGTCATTGATCATGTGAAGTACTAACCAAGCGAGCAAGCTTGCGTATATATATTTCTTGTTCTTTTGTCATAGGCAGGTACATATATTTTGGTTATACTTCTCTTTATTGGCTGGTTAGCTGGACTATCTACTCGAGGGTGACTTGTGAGGGGGGAACTTATCTCTTAGCCTTCAATCCTTTGCCTTCTCAAAACCCCAGGTCACCGAGGACGTCTCCCCTAGGCTTTACCTCCCTAAATAGAAAGAACCCTCCCATCGAGGTGACATTGGGTGGGATTGGTTCAGTTACGCTAGTTTGTCTCCTTACATCCGTCTATTATCCAAACTAAAAAATGTGCGATAACAGGATCCAAAATCCTTCGACAATATCCAATATTTATTTACCAAATATAAGGATTTGCTATCGCAACTCGAGGCTTGAGGGGTTGGTAAATCTAAGGAGGAGAAACAAATGGTTCTCACCATTCTCTCCAAACATGGTCCAATACTCAGTGTTTGTATCCACATTTCATTTAGTTAGGTTCACCTCTAGATATACTTGGACGATGCCCTCTCTTGAGGCCTTTATCGAGTCTCTGACACAAGAGTAGAACAAGCTCATCAATATGGGAAAAATCAAAGGCCCAAAGGCACATGCACTTTCTGTGCAACATGGTAACGATCATCAATATCAAAAATATAAAGACAAATACAAAAGGAAAGCACATGCAAATCTAAAGAAGGAAGGGTACTCAAAACCCTTAAATGATGCCTTCGGATCCAAAGGTGGAAAGGGAATAAAAGGGGAGAAATGCACTTACTACCATAAAGGATTCCATCCAGAATCTGCATGTATGCAGAAACAAATAGATCTAATGACCCAAATACTTCAGCAAAACAACCTTGGAGATCGCATCCCCAAGGGTGCCAAGAATAAGAAGACAGAAGATCAGAATGTCAATAAAGACAATTCTAGCCATGCCTTGATTGCCATCAACTCCTCTCCCGATGCTTGGATCGTACATTCAGGTGCATCACACCATATGGCTACCAAAAAAGAAGTTTATTCTTCATTGGATGCATGTAGAGGTCCTCCTATTCTGACAGGGGATAACTCTCTAGTCGAGGTCACAGGAAAAGGAAGAATTGAACTCACAAATGTAAGCTTCGAGAATGCACTTCATGTTCCCAAACTTTCCATCAATCTTCTCTCCATGTATTAGATGACTAACTTAGGCACCGGAAATAGAATCATATTCAAACCTGATGCAGTGGATATCTATGACATGCAAACCAATTCCAGGGTTGCTACCGGTGAGATAAATCATCAATCTAGACTCTACACTTTTTCTGAATTTATTGAACTAGATTCTACATTACTGCTTACTCGTGCTGATGAAAGCAGTAGGATATGGAACGAAAGGTTCAGGAATTTAAATTTCAGATATATGAAACAACTTAGAAAGCTAGGAATGGTTGATGATCTACCTGACATCCACTTCTCCAAAGGAATTTGTGAGGGATGTGTTCTTGGAAAACACCCTCAAGAGAAATTCGACAAAGGAAAGACTCAAAAGGATTCCTCTCGTTTAGATATGATCCATAGTGACCTCATGGGCCCTTTTCCACTTCTATCAGTCAATAAAGCAAGGTACATGCTCATTTTTGTTGATGATTTCTCACACTTCACATGGATTTTCTTTCTCAGGAAAAAATCTGAGGTCTTTCAACACCTCAAAGATTTCAAAACCCTTGTTGAGACACAATCAGGAAAGAAAATCAAAGTCCTCTGACCAGATAATGAGGGAGAGTATGTTAGCCATGAGATACAAAATATTTGTCATGAGGCAGGGATTCGGTTGCAGCACATAGTTCCCTATACTTCACAGCAAAACGAAGTTGTTGAGCATAAAAATAGATATCTAAAAGAGATGGCATCGTGCATGCTACATGCAAAGTCACTTAGATTATGGGCTAAAGTACTTAATTGTGCAACCTAAATCCAAAAAAAATCTCCCCATATATCTGTCAAGGATAAGACCCCTTACGAGGCTTGGAGCGACCTCAAACCGGAAGTGAGCCACTTCCGCATTTTTGGTTCACGTTCATGGGCCAGGGTTCCCTCTGAGAAGAGGAAGGCACTTGATCCACATAGGATAGATGGGAACTTTGTTGAATACTTCGACGGTGTGAAGGGATACAGACTCATTGATATTTCCTTGGACTGACTCATCATTGAGCGTAGTGTCCAATTCAAGGAAAGTGTCTTGCATGTACCTCAACAGTGGCATGTAGACACTTTTTTTCTTCCACCTGTCAGAGACGATGAGCATGCACATGTCGAATCTTCTTTAGATGAGAGTTTTGATTCAGAGGATTTAGATGATCTAGATACAGAGTCAGTACAGTCAGATACAGAGTTAGGACATCCAGATGCAGATGCAGAGACAAAGTAGAGGCCCAAGTAGGCCAAGACTACTCTTCAAGATGCAGGGGATCTTGTTAGGGATCTAGTCGATACTAGGAGGACTCGATTTGATTTCGAGGAGCCTCCTCTTGCACTCACTATCACTGAACCAATGCCACCCAAGAATCTTTTCTTGGTTCAGTCTTGAGATCCAGAGTCTTATGGCGAGGCTACTGGAAATCCCTTTTGGGAATCTACCATGCAGGAGTACAACCCCCTCCTCGAGAACCAGACTTGGGATTTGGTTCCCCTTCCTTCGGGAAGGAAAATTGTGAGGTGCAGATGGGTCTATAGGACCAAGAGCGTAACATATGGATATATATATTCTTTCATTTTTCTTTATAATAAGAAAAAAAATATTCTTTTCTTTTTCCTTGTATATATATTCTTTATTTTTTTTATCATATATATATATATGTGTGTGTGTGTGTGTGTGTATTTTGTTTCTTTTTTTCTTTTCTTTTCTTTTTTCTTTATGGAAACAAAAACTTCTTGTTCAAAAAATTCTTGTATGTGAATTTCCATGATAGAGATATTTAATTCTTGTGTTGTAGTTTAAACCATTCTTTTCCACTTTCTTTCTTTTCAATATTCTTGTCAATGCAAGGTGGAAGGAATCTCCTTAATTTTTTTTTTTTTTTTTTTTACTTTTAAAAAAAATGGGTAATAGTTTATTTTTCTTCAATATTGTATTCTGCAGTGGAAATTTTAGACTTCAAATGGCCAAGGGCCAATTATGGTCAAGGACCAAAAAATTTAGGGAAACTTTGTTTGTGGCCGAAATCCAGATCGAGACGAAGCTCTGATACCACCGTGGTGAACCAAGCTGGTTCACCAAGTAAATACCCAATATAGGTAGGACAACAAGTTATAATCCGTAAAGGATAATATATTAAACAATAATGTATATGAATATGAGATGATGAGTACAATAAGAATGAGGGCCTTATATACCCATGTAGGGGTGCCCTTTCATGAAGAGACATGACCTTTCACTGGGAAGGAGTCTCTTCATTATTATTCATTAACTATTTATGATGTATTTATACTTATTATTATATATTATGTTCATAACACTTAGCTAGTTTGATATCAAAGAGGGATTCAAAGAGAGGAGCACCTAGATGTTGAAGCTTCTCTTTATTTGCATCCACCTGACACTGGCCTAGTTGTGCTCCATACATCCCATTAACATCTTGCATGGTTGAATATTCACTAATTTCACACTGATTCATGTCAGGCCTGTTGAACCAAGAACAAATTAACAACAATTAGTCCATGAGAACTACAAAACTTGCGTACATCCACACATATCTATCAAACATGATATTTGTATACTTTTTAATAAGTTGTTAACTATGACAAAGAATAAATCGGACACAAGGTAAGATTGTTAGTTTGAAATATTTTCCAAATATATGAACTTACAACCAATCAAGCATATGACATAACCATTTCTTTGGAAGTGATGAAGGTTCCACCCCAAATGGAAGCAAGTGCCATTTCTCACAAGTGTCACACATTACCCAATTTTCTTTTCTATCAACCAGATGGATATTGTCCTTTGATGATTCTTTTGTTCCTTTCCTTTGTGTATCAAATCTCTTTAGAGTTAATTTCCCTAATTCCCCTATGATTTCCAATTCCTGCATTACATGACAAGAGTCCTTTGAAGAGGTCTTTGTTGGACATTTCAAATTATTTGGAGCATTCCTTCCAAATTTAGTACAAGTCTCCTTTTTTTTCTGTATATTTTCTTTTGTTCCCACTGGATATCACTTTGCTTTCCTTTAGTCCTTGAAACTCCTTTACTAACTCAATGTCATTTTTATTTTTCGAAGAAACTTTCTGAGACTCTATCTTAGCTATCAAATTTTCATGTTCTTTTGCAAAAAACTTCTCATCTCTCTCCAACAATTGGGGAAGAAAATCCGGAAGTGGTGTAGGCAAGGAACCTCCAGGAATCTGATGCGATGTCATAATCTTCTCTAGTTCAAGAAAAAAAACCAACAAAAAACCTTTAGTGATCTAGAGAAGATGTTTGGATCCCTAAAGAGACATTAAATTAAACAAGCTCTATGAGCAAAGACAAAAAGTGGAAAACATACTTGGATGATAGGCAGAGGAGATGGAGCATGAGTGGATTCATTTTCAGGAGAGGATTCTTGGCCATCATTGGGGATATCCTCAAGTGATGGGCATTGATAAGTCCCGTGGCCTAAGTTGTTGTAAATTGCAGAGCTCTTGTTGCATGGTACAAATCCAAAACCCATCTTAATTTGCAATTTAACTCTCTTTTGTATATTCTGAGCTATAGAATCATTTTTCAGAGTGGAGATTTCTCTACTTCCCCTAATAACAGTCTTGTCAATCTCCCGACTTTTTGCAACATTAGCAACTAAGGTTGTTGAAGCAACCTTTTTTGAAAGGACAATGCCTCCGGAGCTTGCAACTGACAATCGTATGTGCTGCAAAAGATTCTCAAAAATTATTTTTCTGGACATCAGTGTATAGAGTATTTAGATGTAACCATTGTAAATCAAATGAATAATACCTCCCCCACTGCCTCATTGGGTATTTTTTTAGTATTATTGTTCTGCATAATAGCTGAATTTTTAGGTTTAAGAAAATCTGATGGTGACCACTAATGATTCCTCAAAAATGAGCCATAGTCTTCAAATTTTGACCCTGTTTGCAATAAGGAAAAAGCACAGCTTTTACAGTCCTTTGATAACTAAAAGTAAACAAATAAAGACAAATAGTTCACCTTTTATTTAATAGGCCTTCAGTAAAAATGTGAAAAGTGTTGATCAGATTGAGTTCAAGTCTTAAAAAGAAAGCCACTAGGCTTAGAAATAAATGAAATAAGGTTAAAACAAACAAGGCAATTTGTATGATAATTTCAATGATCATACATGTTGTATATAGATTAATATAATAATAAGCAAGGAAACCTCATTGAAAGGAATTGAATTAAAATTTTATGATATATTTCTCAAGTAGAAGAATGCCCAGTCACAGTCACAGTTCAAAGCGGGCTTTGTTTCAGATATTTATGATTAAAGATATGTTTTGTTTTTTTTTAATTTTGATCTTTGTTGGTACCATCTGATTATTTGTTCTTACTTCATTAGCATTATCAATTACATAAGTACATACAAATAGCTCGGTTGCAAGAAAAAAATGTGCTTATGGATTGAATCCATTTTTCTATTGTAATGAGAGCCATAACGATTTTCCATGGAACATCATAAACCTAATAATCATTTGGAACAAGGGCTGGGATTACAAGCCTAGTACTGAATTCATTCACTAAAATAAACTCTTAAGTTATGAGGATATAGCAGGAAACTTGTTAATTTAGATAAATAAAATGATGTTGGAGAATAAAATGCATTAGTTTAAGGAAAATGTGTTCATCTAGTTTTTATGCCAAAGAATTATGACAGGAAATGGAAAGAGAGAGTTTAAAAAAGACCAAAAAGAACAACCACTATCTCTTTTCAAAATGGTGTATAAATTCATTGGCCTTTTCCTGTGTTTGTACTTGAACACTACAATGTTTCCAACATGGAGGGAAAATGGAAAAGAGAAACTATTATTCAACCAGCACATTGTTGATGCCACATCATTCTACTCACCCAAATTCTCAGTTGATAGTTCTCCCTCGAATTCCTTTTGAAAGTGACCCGGAACATTCTGTAGTTTAGTATCCTGCATCAACCCCCCAAAAAAAATCTCTCAAGTATTGAAAGAAGAGAATTCCTACTTTCAGACTAAGCAACAACAAAACAATTGACTGATATGTTAGATAAGAAAATGATATTTAAAGTTCTAGAAACTATTCCAAGGCTTGTATCTAACTGTTTATTATTAACACACAAGAACCAACACAACCCATCCCCCAAAAGAGGAGGGGATGCTAAGAAAACATGCATATTCATATCTACAAGAAACCAACCATCATGTGGACCAAATGTACACCAAACTACATAGGATACACAAATAGCCTGGTTCAAATGTGGAAGTGCATGTTGGGCAGCAGTGAATGGAAGACAAGTCACTATTTAAAGGGCTCGATGGCATTGGAGTGTGATTTCAGCTTGGATACCATTGAATGGAATCAAACTAAGCTATGGTCTTTCTCATCACTTTATAGTGCAATTATAAAAGAAAATTATGGACACTCACAATGTAGGAAACTGCAACATCAGGGTCATAGTTGGAGTTGTGTTCCTGGTTGAAGCAGATGTCTCCTTCTTCAATCTTGTTGTCCTCCATTTCTATACTATTCTTAACATCAATCACAACCATCTCCCCACTTTTCACAACATGATCAGCTAAGCGTGCTGAAACAGACAATTTATTGTCCACCAAAGCATTGCATGCAGAAAGGACAGTGGCTCCTGAGCTTGAAGCTACCAATGTGTGTTGCAAAAGATTGTCAAAATTTATTTTTCTAGAGAGAAGGGTATAGGGTATATGCCGAGGATCTCAATCACATAATGTGAAATTATAATAAAATGCTACATCCAATCACTTTAACATATGTAAATCAAATCAATAATACCTTCACCAGTGGCTTACTTAGTAAATTTTTAGTACTATTGTTTTGCATGATAGCTGGAATTTTAGATTGAAGCAAAACTGATGGAGACCACTGATGAGTCTGAAAAAATGAGCCATAGCCTCCAAATTTTGACCCTTTTTGGAACACAAGTAAAAGAAGCATGGGTTTTACAATCCTTTGATCACTAAAACCAAAAATCACACACAAATAGTGCTTACATATTAGGCCTTCAATAAAAGGTGAAAAGCATAGAGCAGAATGACTTCAAATCTTAATAAGAAAGTTGTCAGGCTTAAAAATAAATGAAATTAGCTAGACCCAAACAAGACAAAAATAATTTGTCTAAAATACCAGCAGCAGAAAACACATCAATGATCATACATTTTTGTATATATATCAATATAAGAAAAGGAAAGGCAACCTTGTTGACATGAAATACATGGAAATTATATGATATATTGCTTAAGTAGAAGGATGCCCACATTCATAGTTCATAGGAAGATTTGTTTCAAATGTTTAAGATGAAGGATCTATTTTAACTTTGTTTGATTCGTAATCAAATAAATTATAGCCCACTCGCTTCACCAACACAGATACTTTGTGGAATTAAAATTTTGATCTTTGTTTCTCTAACTTATGCAGAGATTTCTATGTTGGAGATACTTCACACACACCTAGGATTTCATTTTCCTAAGGTTTTTTGTATGTTTATTAGTCATTATTCAGTCTCCTATATTTTAGGAATCATATTTATCTAGAAGAATATTCTCTTCAATTCACATTCAGTTTGATCAATTAAGTGGAGTTTAGATGCTAGATTGGCATTATCACCATGCAACATTGGGATCCTCACCAACTAATGCGCATTTTCCTTGGGATTATCACAAAACTAGCGCATTACTCATGATTCTCTGATCTCCTCCTCACTTCACTCTATTTCAGTCAATTAATTGAAGACTGTGAGAGTAGTTAACTCAGACTAGGTGGCATTTCACTCCTGTAACTGCCTGAGAGAATAGACTAGGTGGTAGTTTACTCCTGTAACTGTTGGTGTGTGTCCAGATCACTCTAGACCACCACTATGGTGCATTGGATTCTCCTCCAGTGCACATTAGTTGAGTTATACAGAGTATATCATGTGTAAATTATCATCCATTCATTTGGTTAAAGAGAATTCTTCCATTCTTTCTCTTCTGCTTTTTTTTTCTCATATTTTTTCTGCAACTGTGTATGTCAATTCCTAGCTAGATATATTCTGTGCATATTCAACACATTTACATGGTATCAAATACGACAGACTGCTAGGGAAAATATGCACAAAATTATTTTTGCAGGTACCGAAGATTTAAGACAACGGAAAAATGGAATTTCCAAAAGAATTCATTCTTACACCGTACAATTTCTTTTCACGGAAGGAGAAGATGATAATGCATATTCGAGGCATAGGATTATAACCATGAACACAGAGACAAAACCAACATCATCCATAGAAAAATCCAAGTATCTAAATCGAATGGATGAAGCGTTTGTAACAATTTGCAGTCTCATTTCTCCTGAACTCCTCTTTCACATATCCTCCTGTAAAACCCCCAATGAAGCCTGGACCACCATGGAAGGGATTTTTGGAAAATAGGACGAGATGAGGGGACACAGTCTTGAGGTGGAATTTCTCCCGTTAGATCCAAAAACCTTCGACAATATCCAAGATTTCTTTACCAAATATAAGGATTTGTTGTCGCAACTCAAGGCTTGAGGGGTTGATAAATATAAGGAGGAGAAACAAATGGTTCTCACCATTCTCTCCAAACTTGGTCCAGAATACTCAGTGTTTGTATCCACATTTCATTTAGTTAGGTTTTCCTCTGGATCTACCAGGATGATGCCCTCTCTTGAGGCCTTTATTGAGTCTCTAACACAAGAGTAGAACAAGCTCATCAATATGGGAAAAATGAAAGGCCCAAAGGTGCATGGAATTACTATGCAAGATGGAAGTGATCATATATATCAAAAATCTAAATACAAAGACAAAAGGAAATCACATGCAAATACAAAGAAGGAAGGGTACTCAAAACCCTTCAATGTTGCCTTCGGATCCAAAGGTGGAAAGGGAAGAAAAGGGGAGAAATGCACTTACTTCCATAAAGGATTCCATGCAAAATATGCATGTATACACAAACAGATAGATCTAATGACCCAAATACTTTATAAAAACAACATTGTAAATCACATCCCCGAGGGTGCCAAGATGAAGAAGCCAGAATATCAGAATCCCAAGAAAGACAATTCTAGCCATGCCTTGATTGCCATAAACTCCACTCCCGATGCTTGGATTGTAGATTCAGGTGCATCAAACCACATGGCTTCCAGAAAAGAAGTCTATTCTTCATCGGATGCATGCAAAGGTCATCCTATTCTTATGGGGGACAACTCTCAAGTCGAGGTCACTGGCAAAGGAAGAATTGAACTCATAAAGGAAAGCTTCAAGAATGTTCTTGACGTTCCCAAACTTTCCATCAATATTCTCTCTGTGTATCAGATGACTAACTTTGGCACTGAAAATAGACTCATATTCACACCTGATGCAATGGATATCTATGACATGCAAACCAATTCCAGGGTTTCTACCAGTGAGGTAAATCATTAATCTAGACTCTACACTTTTTTTGAATTTATTGAACCAGATTTTGCATTACTGCTTACCCATGCTGATGAAGGAAGTAGGTTATGGCATGAAAGGTTTGGGCATTTAAATTTCAAATATATGCAACAAATTAGCAAGAAGGGAATGGTTGATGGTCTACCCGACATCCACTTCTCCAAAGGAATTTGTGAGGGATGTGTTCTTGGAAAACACCCTCAAGAGAAATTCGACAAAGGAAAGACTCAGAAGGATTCCTCTCCTTTAGATATGATCAATAATGACCTCATGGTCCCTTTTCCACATCCATCAATCAATAAATCAAGGTAGTGCTCATTTTTGTTGATGATTTCTCACACTTCACATGGATTTTCCTTCTCAGGAAAAAATCTGAGGTCTTTCAACACCTCAAAGATTTGAAAGCCCTTGTTGAGACATGGTTAGAAAAAAAAATCAAAGTCCTCCAAAAAAATAATAGGGGAGATTATGTCAACCATGAGATACAAAATCTTTGTCATTAGGTAGGGATTCAGTTGCAACACATGATTCCCTATACTTCGCAGCAAAAAGGGAGTTGTTGAGCGGAAAAATAGATCTCTAAAAGAGATGGCATCTTGCATGCTACATGCAAAGTCACTTCCATAGAGATTATGGGATGAAGTACTTAATTGTGCAACCTACATCCAAAAAAAATCTCCCCATAGATCTGTCAAGGATAATACCCTTTACGAAGCTTGGAGCAGCCACAAATTAGAAGTGACCCACTTCCTTATTTTCGGTTCACATGCATGGGCTAGGGTTCCCTCTAAGAAGAGGAAGGCACTTGATCCACAGAGCACATAGTGTATCTTTGTTGAATACCTCGACAATGTGAAGGGATACAAACTCATTGATCTTTCCTCGGGCCGACTCATCATTGAGCATAGTGTCCAATTCGAGGAAAGTGTCTCGCATGTACCTCAACAACCACATGTAGACACTTTTGTTCTTCCACCTTTCAGAGATGATGAGTATGCACATGTCGAATCTTCTTCATATGATAGTTCTGATTCAGAGGATTCAAATGATCCAGATATAGATTCAGTACAGTCAGATGCAGAGTTGATGCAATGTAGATGCAGATGCAGAACCAGAGTAGATGCCCGAGTGGGACAAGACTACTCTTCAAGATCACGGGGGATATTTTTGGGTGCAGAGCCAAAGCAGAGGCCCAAGTGGGACAAGACTACTCTTCAAGATGCAGGGGATATTTTTGGGGATCCAACTAATACTAGGAGGACTCAATTTGATTTCGAGGATCCTCCTCTTGCACTAACTTCCACTGAACCGATTCCACCCAGGCATGTTTTCTTGGTTCAGTCTTCAGGTCCAGAGTCTTATGGCGAGGTTGCTAGAAATCCCTTTTGGGAATCTGCCATGCAAGAGGAGTACAACTCCCTCCTCGAGAACTGAACTTGGGATATGGTTCCCCTTCCTTAAGGAAGGAAACTTGTCAGTTTCATATGGGTCTACAAGACCAAGAGCATAGCATATGGACATATTAGCAGATACAAAGCATGGCTAATTGCCTAAGTCTTTCAACAGGTGCATGGCATTGACTATGATGAGACCTTCACTCCAATAGCGAAGATGGATTCCATATGTTTGGCACTTGCCATTGTGGAAACCAAGGGATGGGAAGTCCATTAGATGGACGTGAAGAAATCATTTCTTCATGGAGATCTCTCTGAGGAGATATATATGGAGAAACCCCATGGATTTATGCAGGATTCATCTTTGGTCTGTCGACTGAAGAAGTCTCTTTATGGCCTCAAGTAGGCTTCGAGGGCATGGTATGCCAAGATGGACTCCTATCCGTTGTCACAAAACTTTGTACGTTATAAGTCAGATCCAAATGTTTACATTCTTAGGACATCTAATTCACTTCTACTCCTACTTCTGTATGTTGATGATTTGTTGATCACCAGTTGCTCGATTTCAACGATTGTTGCACTCAAGACGATTTTGCATGACAAGTTCTTAATGACGAACATGGGTCCACTACATTTCTTCCTTGGACTGGAGATCTATCAGGATACATTAGGCATCAAACTGTGTCAAGAAAAGTATGCACGAGATCTTCTTGAGATATTTTGCATGACAGACTGCAAGTCTACCCTGACTCCTTTCCTATCAGGTGTCAGACTTGAGGATGGCAGGGACACTCCACTGGTTGACAACAAACTGTACAAATAACTAGCGGGGAGCTTGTTGTATCTCACACACTCTAGACCAGACCTCTCCTATGCAATTGGAGTAGTCTGCAGGTTCATGCAGGAGCTGCATGAGCTACATTGGAAGGTTGCAAAGCATATCCTTCGATACATACATGGAACCATCACCTTTGGGATTCACTATTCAATAGACTCTACATATGACCTCATCGGGTTCACTATTTATGAATGGGATGGTGATAGCATTGATCATAAGTCAACATCTGGTTACTCACTCTATCTTGGTTCCAGGCCTATATGTTAATCAAGCAAGAAGCAACGTGTTATTTCTCTATCTTCAGCCGAGGTAGAGTATAGAGGGGTGGTTAACATAACCATTCAGGCTATGTGGCTACAACATTTTATCACTGAGTTGGGCATTTAGTTTTGTCAGTCGATCGTCATCTAGTTTGACAACCAAAGCACTCTTAATTTCTTCAGAGATCTAGTTTAGAGACAGCAGACGAAGCACATCGAGATTCACATGCACTACATCTAGGACTTAGTACATGAGGGGATCATTGACCTACAATTTTGTCCTTCAACAGAATAGACTGCAGACATCTTCACCAAGACCTTCATTGAGCAGAAGTTTCATTCTCTATGCAGTCGTCTTGGCGGGAAGGACACAGTTGCCTAACAACTGTAAGTTCTTTTTTTTACATACATTGTACTTTGAGGGGGGGAGGTTTCCCATGAGATTTTCCTTCTTTCCTCGTTTATTTCAGTGCATATTTTGTATTTGGGTACCTAACATGGCCTCGTTGCTAGGACCCATTCTTTATTTTCACCATAGTGATGTTCAGGGGGGTGTTGGAGATACTTCACACACACCTAGGATTTATTTTTCCTAATGTTTTCCCTATGTTTATTAGTC
>SNQJ01S0005941.1:96882-116929 GCA_010110895.2 Picea sitchensis | reverse complement strand
TTCCTAATGTTTTCCCTATGTTTATTAGTCATTATTTAGTCTCCTATATTTTAGGAAGAATATTCCTCTAGGAGAATATTCTCTTAAGTTCACACTTCAATTTGATCAATTGAGTGGAGTCTAGATGCTACATTGGGATCATCACCAACTAATGCGCATTGTCCTTGGGATCATCACCAAACTAGTGCATTTCTCATGATTCATTGATCTCCTCTCTTCACTATGTCTCAATCAGTTAATTGAAGACTGAGAGACTAGTTAACTCAAACTAGGTGGCAGTTCACTCTCGTAACTACCTGAGAGACTAGACTAGGTGGTAGTTTACTCCCGTAACTATTGGTGTGTGTTATCAGGCATGTTATTCCCCCATGCCTAGGGGTAACTAGAGGAGATAATGTCTCATGGCCCACAGTGGAGATAATGATCCCAACCATGATGATGATCAACATGTCCACAAATGGCAGCCCAATAGCTCCCCTCAAATTGCCTCTTACACTACAGATCAATCAAACTCATCACATCTAGACAACTAAGTGTATGGGAGATGGTAAGCCAATGTCAACATGAGGTATGATGAAGAGACAAATTTACAATTGAGTTTGTTGGTTCCTTCTAGAGATGATGATAAAATTCAAAGGGAAGAGCAACAAATCAACCAAATTGAATCAGCGAGAGACTTTATCCTTGTTTATACCAATGATTGTTCAAGAACAGTTCAATGTGATACTATTGCAACAAGTGCAACTTTTGGTTCAAATAGAAGATTATATTCCTCACAATTTTCCCATGATCCCACTTTCATATTTTGTTCTTCAAGGAAATCCTCTAACTGATCATTGCTTGAAGATCATGGCTACTCATGATCCAGTTGAGTTGAGAATTATGGAGGTTTTTTGGGAGGAAATCTGAGGAGTTTTGGGTCTTCTATTTTCTTATTGATCATTGGTAAGGTGCCATGTTCTAAGTTTCAACTGACAAACTTCATTGATTTCTTAAGAAGAAAGCACATGAAAGCATATTTCCATCTTAGGAGACTTCATGATTTGGTTGCATTGGAGGGTTGACTATGTTGATCTTTCTCTATCATCAATGACTTGGCTGTTACGTTGGTCATTTGTATATGTTGATTGATCATGGAATCTTTAACTAACCTCTAGAATAAGAGATTTTGGGCTCCAATAAAAAAAAACAGAGAAAAAGAAAAAAAGAAAAAAAGGAGGTGAATTTTTGGGTTTCTATGTTATCGCCTTTCCTGTCGCTATTATGCTGCAAATTTCCTTATATTTCTGCTATTTTTATTTCCATATGTTAGTTTTGTTGTCTTTTGGTCATAGGTGAACCTATAAGTTGCCTTACCTTGCTGATTTTCCTTTAATTTTGTTGTTGTCGTGTCCTAGTTTGCAGTTGTGTCACTTTTCCTTATTTTGTGTGAGCACTTAGTCTAAGTTCCTTCATAATAAATGCCTCGCATGTGTACTGGTCTCTTATTTCATTTATTTTTCATTCAATTTCATCTTGCAGTTTGTTATTTTTTGAAGTCAAACTCTTGAGTATGATGTCATCAATACAATCAACATTGCCTTGAACTCATGTCTAGGTCAAGCCTGGTTGAGGGTGCCTTTCTTTCCACTATGTGAGTACTGAGTCTACAGGGTGGGTAGTGTTGAAGAGACAATAGGATGAGTCTTGAGTATCACCTAATGGGTTTGTCTCTTCATTTTTTCATTGAGTCATCTTCCTCAATCAGTCAACGCCTCATCCAAACTTAGGGATATGGTACCCTTTTGTTGCACTTCCTAATTCCTGCTTCATGCTAAGGGAAATGTGTCCATCATGTCCTTTATCTTAGTAGATAATTCCCTATCAACTTCGATACATTATCTATGGGGTAGTCCAGAAGCTAGAGAACCTTGATGTTCATTAGCCTCATGGACGATCATCGTGCATTCAACAAGATTGATCATCAATCGGTCTTGATTGGATGAGTTTGGTTAGTATTCGACTTTGGATCATTATCCACATTGACTGATAGTCCTCATACCTTAGGACCCATTAGCTTCATTGGTGGGTTCCTTTGCACCTAGAAAGCATTTTCCTTATGGCATTTGACTAGGTGTCATTCTCCCATTTGTTGACTTTATCTCATTTTCCAGTGGGAGGAGCATACATGATAGGTGAGTTGCAACTAGTAGTTGCAGATGTGCATGTATGGTTAGGTCCTCATTTTAGTATATTAATCAAGGCACCATGCATTTTACTCCATTTCCTACTTGATAGGCACAATGGTCTACAAGCTGGAATTTTTAGAGATCAGTGATTTATAGGTGCAAAGTACAAATATTTTGATATTCTCAACATCCCACAAGAGGATCTCATCCCCTTGAGTTGCCATTGTTAACCCATAGATTTGTTTGTGCAACTAGAGGGTTAAGAGCTAGCTAACTTGCATCAATTTGGTATTCAATAATAGGTACATTAGGTTTTATAGAGATCGAAGTCCATTTCAGAGATCATATTTCATTTTAGAGGCAGGGGCATTTCAGAGGCATGTTCATCACTTTTGGGGAAAGTTGATATTTTTAGAAGTTTTCTTATTTTCTAGTAACTTGAGTTTAGAGGTCTGCATGCTAAATTTGATCACATTTTTGGGATACTTACGAGCTCATGATTCCAATGATATTTTTCCGAAAGACATGTGAGACACTCCTATTTTTAACAATTATGGTTGCAGGGATTGTATGACGACTCTGAGCATATAGTTGTATTCCTTGAAAAAAATCAAATTTGATGACACTGATGTCATTGATATGCAAGATGATACTATTTTTAGTAGTGCTTATTTTTAGGCATGCTATATTTGGCAGTGATCTCCTAACAATTCCCTTCACTTTTCGTCTTTCCTATTTTTTAGGATTCAGAGTACTATTTTTTTAGCATGTCTATATTTAGCAGTGCTTTTATTAGCAGGTGGGGGAACCATACTCCTAGTTCCAATGTGACATGTGGTAGCCTTATTTATTCAAGGAAACCCTAGGTGCCCTCTTTGGTAAATTTGTTAGTTAGCTAAAAAATTGCTTTCATGACTTTAGTTCTATTTTCAGTGAATGATTTGTCATTTTTTTGGAAGAGGAGGGTGCCTTTCTTGAATCTCTCTTCTTTGCTAATTTTTGGGAGAATGAGAGATAATTATTTTTGGCTAGGGCGACTTCCTTGACTTGTTTGCATGAAAGAGGAGAACTTATTATTGGAACAATATAGCTAGTTTTGGAAATTTTATTTAAGGAGGCAACTCACTTGTCTTGAGTTAACTCAACATCATGAATTATTAATGGAATTTAGGGAGGAGTGCATGAGTAAGGTTATTTATGAAGGAGGTCAAACCCATCCTAGTGAGAGTTACAACTATATTTATGGTTGTTATTGGTTTATTACAATTGTTTACTTTACTTATAATAGCCACCTAACAACGGCTATACTTTGCATGAGCAGGCCGCCTCCTTTTTGGGAATTAAGAGAGTTATAAAAGCAAGGTGAATAGTATTGTTTAGTTAGATTTTTTTAGTGAGAAGCCATCCTTTTCTCTTCCATCTTATTTTTCTTTCCTCACTTCCTACACTTTGTGCAATGCATAATATTGCAACCAGTCTTTCATTTTTTCTTTGTGATGCAAACAATCTTTTGACTAACACAATGATAGAGTTTGACTGTGCAGATTTTTCATAGCTTTTAAAATTCGATGGTTCATTAGTATTTTCTTGTGTAGTGGTGTGGGTGTCCTAGGTGCCTTTACTTTGATTGTGTCAATCACTTAAAGTATATTTCCATCTTCTTTCCTTCTTTCATATTTCTGCTATTGTGAATTGGAATTCTCCCATAAATTTAATTATAAACTTTCGCGTGTCCTTGGTTTCTTGCATGGATATCAATGATAGTTATTTTATGTGTTGATCATTCATACTAACCACATATATTTTTCTAAGTGATTGGTAGTGCATGAACACAAGGGATGCCCCCTTGTGATTGGAAAATCACCAATCCGAATGGAGGAGTAATTAGAGGTGACCTTGGGCTAACTACTCATAGTTGTTTCTTAGGTTTTCTTAGTGCAGATCTAAGTGATAACATGGGAAAAAGTACGATTGATTGTATGGAAACTATCAACGACATATTATGATGGTATAGTGGTGTATGATTTGTAATAGGTCTTATGGAATTGCGTGTGATAGTTTACAGACTGTGTGAAGTGGCAACAATCATGGTTGTGTACGAACATATATGTACGGAAGATTACAAGATGGATGAAATTTATTGGTGGTTGGGTATGGAATTTAATCTATGAAACTGGTTGGTTGTATGAGATATTAACCCATGTTTGTCTCTAATATGAAATGTATTTAACATATTTCTTGTTTAAAACTGAATGACAAAATATTTCTGCAAACATATAAGAATATACTAAATAATAAATTATTGATAAGATGATAAAAAATGATGATTATAATGAACCTTGTGATAGTATAATTATATGCATTGAATGGCCATGAGGTCAAGGGGTATGTGCCCTTTGACCTTTCATTAGCCTAATTATATTAGTATTATTATAATAGTTTTACAAGCAATGGACGCCCACAGGAATCATACAGCTTGTGTATGGCTCTGAGACACAAAGAGAAGTCACCCACGAGTAGCTTATGGCTAGCATATGGCCCTCGAGGAATAAAAAAATGACTATATGGACTACATATGGGTTCAAGAAATCGCCATAGGAAGTGTACGACCTCTTTACAATGCCCAAGTAAGTGTAGGAGATCAACAAACAACAATAGCCTGTAATTGGTGAAGGAAGAATCCCAAGAAAATGACTCCAAAAGTCTAATAGCCTTAAAAAAAAATTAGAAAATCCCTAAAGGTTTGCAAGAGCTCTATGATGGCATCCTTAGATTTCTAATCTCATAAATGGATGAACAAAGGAGAATAAATAGCTTTTGGGATTATTCATTTTCTCATGGAGACTATAACTATGAAGGAAATCCTCAAACTACAGTTGGAAAAGAGTTCTCAACCCATTAAAAAAACCATGGGCAACGATTTAAATATAGAGAAACTTCATTTTAAACTCATAGGTAAAAAGTAACATGGAAAATAGAGAGATTCATCACACAATAACTCAATGTTTACCCTGGAAACCCAAACGAGAGAACTAGCATTCAGTGGTTTATCAATTCTCTATTTTGGCAAGCTCTAGTACAATGTAGTTCATGGCTCTATGTGCATACTCTCCTCTTTGGTAAAAATACTATTTGACACTCAAGTAACAAGGAGATATAGGAGAGCTTGGGGGTAATGGGAAGGCCAAGAGACTGATATCTCCATTGTCATTCCTCTCTCTCTTTTCTTTGTATTTTCATGTTTTATTTTATTTAATTATCTTTTCATCTCTATCATTTAATTTTGTTTACACATGCATTGTACTTTATAGTTTATCTAACCTTCATTAATTACCAAATTAGGTTTACACCTATTGAGTCTTACAACCATTGGATTTTGGATCCATTTCAGATTATTGTTGGTACGATATGATTATTTGTTCTAACTTCATTAGAATTATCAGATTATCAAGTGCATAAGTGCATACAAAAACCTATGCTTCAAGAAACAAATTTTCTTAAGGCATGAATCATTTTTTCTTCTACAAATGGTTTTCCATGGAAAAGCATAAACCTCTTATCACTTCGAACAAGAACTAGGATTACATGACTAACACTGATTTCATTCACTGAACGAAACTCCCGAGATACAAGGATATAGAAAGTGAATTGTTAATCCAAAGGATGAATTTAAAATTCTCTTCAGATAAAAACCATTTTTTGGGGAAGAAAATGCATTAGCTTAAGGAAAATTTGGTAGTGTAGTTTGTAGGATAGAGAACTATGACAGAATACAGAAAGAGAGTCTAAAAAGGCCAGAAAGAATTGCATAAACACAAAGCCACAATCTCTTTTTCAAAATGGAGTATAAATTTGTTAGCCTTTCCGTGTCTATGTTTCTGCATGAACTCTACAAAGTTACTAGCACGGAGGACAAAAAGAAAAGAGAAACTGGTGCCCATATCCTTATACTCACCCAACTTCTCAACGAAGAGTTCTCCCTCAAATTCCTTTTGAAAGTGACCCAGAAGACGCTGTATTTTGATATCCTGCATAAACCCAAAAATAAAATCTCTCAAAATCTTGCAAGAAGAGAATCCTACTTTCAGACTAAGCAACAACAAACCCCAGAGATCTATATAATAAAGAGGATATTTAATATCCTATAAACTATTCCATCCACCATCATGACATCCACACAACACGTCTTACATAGTAGGAGAGAGGGGATGCCCAGCAAACACATTAATCTTTCAGTCCATTAAATGGAAACAAGTAATTAGAAAGGAGATGGTGAGCACTTACAATGACATCCATTCCATTCTCGTCTTGTTGCTTCTCCTCCATCGTCGACACCCACCAGCTACGTTGTTGAGTACCTTTTTCTTTACTTGTTACAGAGATACATCACTCCTTTCGTTTCCTTTCACCTATACAAAACTCCTTTCGTCTCCTTTCACCTGTTACAGAGCTACAAAACTCCATTCGTTTCCTTTCACATGTACATAATTCCTTTTGTCTCCTTTCACCTGTTACAGAGCTACAGAACTCCTTTTGTCTCCTTTCACCTGCACATAACTCCTTTTGTCTCCTTTCACCTGCACAGAACTCCTTTTGTCTCCTTTCACCTTTTACAGAGCTACATAACTCCTTTCGTTTCCTTTCACCTGTACAAAACTCCTTTCATCTCCTTTCACTTGTCACAGAGCTACATAACTCCTTTCATTTCCTTTTACCTGTTACGGAGCTACACAACTCCTTTCGTTTCCTTTCATTTTTCAGGTGGGATTTTTGCAAGGAGTGAGTCACTGAATTATTCCTCTCCATCAGAAAAAATGATCTCAATCTGAGACAGCAACTGAAGGGTGGTAGGTACGCAAACAACCACGATGGATTAAAATCAGATGAAATGTGTATCTATAGGATTTATACTCACCTGCCAAATTTAGAAGGATTACGTTGGGTTAAAATTGAGGAGTTTCTATTTTTCATGCATCGGGTGGAATGCAAGCAAATAACGGTGACAATTTTTATTTTTATTTTCATAATTTCAACTTGTTGTCATTTCACAATTAAAATGAGTGCTCTGAGTTTACTTCGAAGGAACGGAGTGCTAGGAGGTTACTTTATTCTTAACTGTTACATGCATATTTTTTAATTGTAAGGTAAGCAAACAAACAACTAGTGATAAATTACATTTAAATGAAATGTATTAATTTAGTTTATCAATTTTATTATTTGTATTAATTGAGGTTATCAATTTTATTATTTGTATTATCTACAAAATGGAGTTTTTATTTTTTCAAATTTTTTTATTTGTATTAATAATAGGGTAAATGTTAATTATTTCCTATATTTAAATATAAAAATGTTTTGATTTAATAATTATTTAATAGATTTGTAAATCATTAATATAAAAAATGTTTTGATTTAATAATTATTTAATAGATTTGTGAATCATTTTAATTTATTTTTGGTTTTGTTTCATTAAATTATTAATTTGTAAATCATTTTAATTTGTATTTGATTGTTATAAAAATTATATTTTTTTAGTATAAATTTAATTTGTATTTGGTTGTTATAAAAATTGTATTTTTTTAAGTATAAAAAATGTTTTTTTAAGAGTTATTTAATTTTTGACAAATGTTTTTTTATTTGTTATGAAATTTATGTTTTTAAAATAAAATTTATTTAAGTCTTTTATTAAGGTTGTAAATAATTTTCATTTTTTTTTAATTGTTATGACATTTATGTCTTTTATTATTGACAAATTTAAATAGATTGTGTTTTTGGATAGGTGTAGTACCAAAGTCAACAATAAACCTTCTTTTTGTCCCATCTAATTGTTTTAGGGATTCAAGATGGTCATTTTTAACTAGGTTTGTAAATCAAGAATTTTATTGTTGTTCCTAAGTTTATGTAAATTACATTTGTAAATCATTTCTATCTATGTTTTATAATTCAAGAATTTTATCATTGTTCCTAAATTTATGAAGTTATATGTCTTGCTGAATAAGTTACAAATCTTGATTACACAAACCTTGAATCATGTGAACAAGTTGCCAATCTTACTTACATAATCCTCCAAGATTATTGAGCTGAATATTGATGAATTACTTGTTTGCAAGTAAGTTAAATATGAGTTTACAAGAATGTATCATTTTAAATACATGAAATGGCTCTATCTTTACCACTCAAAATTTTGAATTGATGGAAATGTTAATATAATTGCATAATATGGTTGAAATATGGGTATTCAAGGGTGTTGGATCCACTTTTACATTAAAAACAACAATACCATTAATAAAAAATTAGAATTTAGTAAATATTTCCAAAAAAAAATATAAGCAAGCAAACCCACAACATGAAATGTAAATTGCCAAAAAAATATTTTTATTGAAAATATATAAAGGTTGGCAAAGCCTATAAAAAAATAATATTTAGAATACATTTTTTTTCTTTTATTTAAATTAAAAATATATTTAATAGTTTGATAAATGTTTTTTTAATAATTTTGGAAAAACTATAAACTTTATGTGTTAGACAAAGAAAAATAATATAATATTTCTCCCTTTATAACATTTTTATGTCTTTCATAGATTTGTACATCACTTAGTATTTTTTTTTTCAAATGTTTTTATGGGGCTTGTACATCACCCTCATCTTTGTACATCACTCCTTTATTTCTTTGTACGTCACTCCTTTATTTTTTTCATATGATGATTTTTTTACTCCTTTATTTACAACCTGAGTGGGCCTAATGGTTAAGAACATGTGATTCCTCTTAAGAGGTCACAAGTTCAAATCCAGAGGGGGGTAGAGTATGTATACCTCCATAGACTTTACCAGTCAAATCGTTGGGCGGAGGGGGGTCCCTTGTCCCACAAACAAGGGTGTCTCATACACCAATTTGGTGTGGCTTGGCCATGACCTTAAAAATAGATTATTATTATTATTATTCTTTGTACATCACTCCTTTATTTTTTTCCTATGATGATTTTTTTATAGCCTTTTATGAGTTTGTACATCACTTCCATGTATGTTCTACAATTTTTAATTTTTAATATTGCTCTTTATATATGCATGTTATAAGGATGGCTCAACAATATTTGGAGATCATGTTAATCAGTAATTATTGTATTGAATTTAGTAAATTATTAGTTTCAATATAGTTTATTAACTCCTAGGAAGTTTTAATCTCCCTCATGGGAAGTTAGAATGTTTACAGTGGAATTTTTGCAATATGTTGATTAGCACATTTTCCATATTAAACTACAAAATGGTATCCTTTCATTTTTCTCATCGGATTTTCGTAGGGAATTAATTGAGTTCCTCCTTTCTATATCTAAAAAAATGAACTTAATAGTCAATTCTTCAATCCCATACAAGGGAAGGGTGGCAATCACACAACCAAAAACAATAGATTAAATGAAATGTGTATCTACCAAATTAAACATTGGTGATTGCACCATTTGAATTAGAAAGATAATGATTAACTAGGCTTATAAAAACTTTCTATTTTTAACAAATTTAATTTGAATTATAAAAACTTTCTATTTTATCAATTTAATCAGTAAGTTGGCTAAACGTTTTTTGTTTTTTTGTAAGCTATTAACTCTGGTTTAGGAGTATAAAAAAATAAAGATTTTCCAAAAAAACAAATGCCTATTGTTTCTATTTAACTTTCTTCAAGAACTGTAATGTTGTTCTAGATTTCATTTATACAAAGCAGAGATGAGGGTTGAGATGATCATTGCACTAATTTTTTTATGGATTAGTTGTTGCAATTTGTTTTGGGAAGTTAGAATGCTTCTTTACCATAATGATTCATGTTTAAAATTTTGATAGTGGATGCTTTATGTTAGTGGGTTGAGTGATTTTTTAAAAAGTGAGTCAATAAATGCATAATGGACAAATTCAATTTTTTCAACCAGTATAATTTTGTTCTTTTTCTGGAGATGTAAATTTGAGTCGTGTTATATCTTAGACCCGCTCTGGGAAATCTTAGTAAACAATTGTGAGTAATTAGCCTATAGTCACTGCTCATTACTCCTTTATTCAGACTAGAGCTTTTCCAGTCACAGTGGGTGCCCCTAGTGATCATGCACTAATTTTTTTGCATGGTTAGCATGAGTGATTAGCACATGAAGTAGTTGTCCTTGATATTCATGCAAGCAACCAAAGACACAAGAAAGATTTAATTAAATAATATGAGAGAAATCCCACTTCACAAAATAGTTAGACTATGAAACATGAAAGAAGAGATGGATGTGTGCATTAAGTGAATGATATCATGATCTAGGTGGATATCGATGGCCACCCACCTTTTCCAACTCTCTCAAAACAATTTACTATTTTTAGAAATTTTTAACTTCTGGGGCCATTTTGAGGGACTAAATGAAGGTTTTTCAGGATCGAGCTTCTCAATGATATACGAAGGCTCTAATTGAGCCCCCAAAATGAATATCCTTGACGATACCTTTCCAATGGGCCATCATGCGCCTAAAACAAATATCGTATGCAAAAGTTATGACCTCGAGAAGTTGATGTACTAACTTACCCAAAGGGGGCCCACATGACATTTTGTGCTTGATCTCCTAAGGTAAGGTTTTTGGATGTCTAGGATTTTTGACATTCCTGTTTATTGTAAAAAGGCCTTCAGAGCCTCATTGTAATCATCCTCTTGCAAATGAGCACATCCGTCACATCTATTCTCAAAGATAATTCGCCACCATTCCAGCAAGCTTGTTTTCCGCTGCATTTTACAATTTCAACTTATTTCCTTATTGAATAGAAAACAAATTTTATTGTATCTCTGTTATTCTATGTTAAACATCTTTTAATAATTTGTATTCATTTCGTTTTGGTCATAAAATCTGGATCAGTGGTATCAGAGAAGGCTACTCTTGATCATTTTTTTCAGTCCATGTCCTCGATGAGGTTCGAGTATAGCAAGTTGGGTCTTGAGCTTGTCTCTCTTGAAGACAATATCTCTCGCACACCCAAGAAAAATTCCACGGTGGAAGGAAATAAAAATGACGAAGTAGATGATTCTATCAATCTATTGTTTGAGCAAGCTCTCACGTGACAGAGGGACGAAATGATGGAGAATTTTTCCCACATCCTTCAACGCTTGCCGATAGGAACATGTGCATCTTCATCAAACAACCACTTTGGAAGCACCTCTCCTTTCAAGGTACGGGTTAATTTTTATATTCTCGTATTTGAAGGTTAGATGGATGCGGATTCCCTAAATAAATGGTTGAATCTGTTAGAAGGTTATTTCTTTGTTCATAATTTTTCCGATAGGGAAAAGATCACCTTCACACTCCTTAAAGATCTCCCCCATGTCAAACATTGGTGGGAAACTTACTGGGAGAAAATTTCTGCAAAGGAGTCTGGAATATATGGGGTCGATCCCACTTGGGATTTTTTTGTGGATGAGGTAAAGGAACAATATTAATCTATTGGCAACTATGAGGACCAATACATGAGATGGACCACACTGCGACAAGAGAGGGGCTAAGAAGTTCTGGAGTTCAAAAATACCTTCCATACCTTACGCACCAAGTTGGGTATCAAAGACTTGTTCACCATGCAAGTCTTTCTGATACAGGTTGGGGCTTCATTCATTGTTTCTTCCTTAGCTTAACAGAGGTGACATCATGATGGGCTGATAAATCCCCTTTTCCTTAGGTTTTCCCAAGTTAGGATTCAGTTGTGAAGTACTAACCATTTGAAAATTTTAATTTTTGGCAATTGGGGGCTATTCCAAAGCTTATCCCATTGTTGCGCTGGATCCTCTTGGTCCTGGTCTGAGATGTAATGTCGAACTTCTTTCAAGTTGAATTCCCCTCCATCTTTTTGTCCCCATCTTAGTTGGTCCTCTTCTTCCGAGATTGTAATTTTCCTTTTCCCCAGTTCCTCCTCCACCTCTTTAACACTTGTTTCGGTCCATTCTCTATTTTGTGAACTGAGATTGTCCCAGATTCTCCATCTGTTGTGATCTATTTCCTGTTTCCAGTAATGGTAGACTCTGGTTTTTCCTTGTGCAGTCATGTCTTGTTGGAGTTCCTCCCTATCTGGATTTTCCATTATGGGTTCCTTTTACCAAGAATCCTCCCATAATCTAGCTATTTTTCCATTCCTCACTTCCCAAAATCTATGTGTTTGGATCTAGGTTTTATTGCACCAAGCTATATTCCAGATGGTTGATCCCTCCCTGGTGCCCCTAAAGAGAATTCGGTCCTAGTCATTTATTTTTGGGGCATACTTGGCCTTCGAGAGGTTTACCCACGATGTAGAAGTTTCTTTGACCCATTGCCACCAGAGTTTCACCCCGTATATGTCGTTGGTTACTTGTGGGTCTTGTAGCCCTAGGCCACCTTTGCTTTTTGGTTTGCAGACATTCTCCCAAGCCACCAGGGCCTTTTTTCTTTGTTTCCACTCCACGCCATAGGAAGTCCCTTTGGATGGTTATTATTTTTAGTAGTATTCCTTTGGGGGCTAGAAATATGGACATCATATAGGTTGGAATTGTTTGAAAAACCGACTTGGTCAATATGAGTCTCCCCACTAGATTGAAGTTTATGTTGATGATATTATTTTTGGTAGTGATGATGACAGGTTAAGCCAGAAATTTGAAAAAGACATGCAGAATGAATTTGAAATGTCANGTTTTGGGAAGTTAGAATGCTTCTTTACCATAATGATTCATGTTTAAAATTTTGATAGTGGATGCTTTATGTTAGTGGGTTGAGTGATTTTTTAAAAAGTGAGTCAATAAATGGATAATGGACAAATTCAATTTTTTCAACCGATCTAATTTTGTTCTTTTTCTGGAGATGTAAAGTTGAGCTCTGTTATATCTTAGACCTGCTCTGGGAAAGCCTAGTAAACAATTGTGAGTAATTAGCCTATAGTCACTGCTCATTACTCCTTTATTCAGACTAGAGCTTTTCCAGTCACAGTGGGTGCCCCTAGTGATCATGCACTAATTTTTTTGCATGGTTAGCATGAGTCATTAGCACATGAAGTAGTTGTCCTTGATATTCATGCAAGCAACCAAAGACACAAGAAAGATTTAATTAAATAATATGAGAGAAATTCCACTTCACAAAACAGTTAGACTATGAAAGATGAAAGAAGAGATGGATGTGCGCATTAAGTGAATGATATCATGATCCAGGTGGATATCGATGGCCACCCACCTTTTCCAACTCGCTCAAAACAATTTACTATTTTTAGCAGTTTTTAACTTCCGGGGCCATTTTGAGGGCCTGAATGAAGGTTTTTCAGGATCGAGCTTCTCAATAATAGCCGAAGGCTCTAATTGAGCCCCCAAAATGAATCTCCTCGATGATACCTTTCCTATGGGCCATCGTGCGCCTAAAATGAAGATCGTATGCAAAAGTTACGACCCCGAGAAGTTGATGTACTAACTTACCCAAAGGGGGCCGACATGAGTTTTGGCGCTTGATCTCCTAGGGTAAGTTTTTTGGATGTCTAGGATTTTTGACATTCCTGTTTATTGTAAAAAGGCCTTCAGAGCCTCATTGTAATCATCTTCTTGCGAATGAGCGCATCCATCACATTTGTTCTCAAAGATAAGCCGCCACCATTCCAGCAAGTTTGTTTTCTGCTGCATTTTACAGTTTCAACTTATTTCCTTATTGGATAGAAAACCAATTTTACTGTATCTATGTTATTCTGTGTTAAGCATCTTTTAATAATTTGTATTCATTTCTTTCTGGTCATAAAATCCAGATTAGTGGTATCAGAGCAGGCTTCCCTTGATCATTTTTTTCAGTGCATGTCCTCGACGAGGTTCGAGTATAGCAAGTTGGGTCTCGAGATTGTCTCTCTTGAAGACAATCGCTCTCACACATCCAAGAAAACTTCCACGGCGGAAGGAAATAAAAGTGATGGAGTAGATGATTCTATCAATCTATTGTTTGAGGAAGCTCTCACGTGATAGAGGGACGAAATTATGGATAATTTTTCCCACATCCTTCAATGCCTGCCGATAGGAACAGGTGCATCTTCATCAAACAACCACTTTGGAAGCACCTCTCCTTTCAAGGTACAAGTTAATTTTTATATTCCCGTATTTGAAGGTCAGATGAATGTGGATGCCCTAGACAAATGGTTGAATATGTTATAAGGTTATTTCTCTGTTCATAATTTTTTCGACAGGGAAAAGATCACCTTCACACTCCTTAAAGCTCTCCCCCATGTCAAACATTGGTGGGAAACTTACTAGGACCAAAGTTCCATAGAGGAGTTTGGAATATATGGGGTCGATCCCACTTGGGATTTTTTTGTGTGGATGCGATAAAGGAATAATATTACTCTATTGGAAACTATGAGGACCAATACATGAGATGGACCACACTGCGACAAGAGAGGGGCTAAGAAGTTTTGGAGTTCAAAAATACCTTCCATACCTTACGCACCAAGATGGGTATCAAAGACTCGTTCACCGTGCGAGTCTTTCTGATACATTTCGGGGCTCCATTCTGGTCCGCTGGCGTGATGTCCATGTGATGGACGTAGCGCAAGTATAGGTGGAATTGGGCTTCCATTCACTCCATCTTCTCCTTTTGGTCCCTCTGGTCCTCAGCTAGCCATTTTGTACTTGCCTCCAGGTTGTTGATGTGACTCAGGATCTATGTAAGTAATTTTTTGTGGCCCCTGTTATCCTTTCGGCTGGCATCTGTACTTTTAGAGCTCATCTTTCCTATTAACATCTTTGTTCGCCACGTCTCCTCCACCATTTTGTGGTAGAGGATTACTCTGGGTTGTGTGGCTCCTGGGTCCCTTATCCAGTCTGCTTCCTGAATCAGTTCCTTCGAATCTTTACCTTTGCGTTTAGTGTTGATTTCTTTCTCCCACCTGGTGATGATCTCTTTTTCCTTTGATTCGACTAGCGTATGAAAGGTTCCCCTGGCTTCTCTAGCTGGTTGTTCCATCGTTGTAATCCTCTGGGGGCTTGTTGGAGGTTCTTTCCCCTGGGGGCTTCTCTTACTATGATTTTTCTTCATACGAACCATCTCTGTTGGTTTGTGGTAGTTTTTTCCTTGGAGTCTCCTCCTATTCCTATATACACATCCCCAGTTTATGTGGTAGTTCCCGAAGTTGCTCTTTTTGTGTATGTATCTTTTCTTGGTGCTTCTTCTCTTATGGGGTTTCCCCAGCTGCGGGATCATCCTAGCAATCATGGTCTTCCCATAGCGGTGTACCTTCCGGTCCTTATTCCCTGTCTCAGTATGTGTGCTCATGATGACCCAACCATAACCCCTATGTCATTCCTTGCCCTTGCACGTTGTACAAACAGTTGTGCCACTCCATGTACCTGTACTTGGGTGAGGTGTATCCATACTTGTCCATGGTAACACCTTTTTCCCTTTTTCATTGGTGACCTGTTGATTACCTTCTCTGCCTTCCCACGAACTACCCCTGTACTTCCTCCTATTGACAAGACCTTGGTGTCATACCCCCGTATGTTGTGTTGTCTGATTCTGCATTGTAACTTGTGATCAAGTGATGGGCAATCAGATTCTGCTTGGATCCTTCGTGCCCGCCAGTTAGCCTTACGTTTCCTTCCTCAGTGTGTTCGTCCATACTTAGACCGCCATCATGGTATTTTGTCGCAAGTTGGATGCATTCTATTCTGAACTGACTATTCGGGATGTTACTCCAAGTAGTGTCTAGTTCTGGTCCTTCCTTGCTAACCACCTCATTAGCGATTCTGTCCACCAGTCCATTTGTTGACCTGCGTAGCCAGCGCAAATCCACTATATTAATCATCTGCAAATGCTCCTAGATTTTTTGCAGGGAGTGTGCTAAGTGCCAGTGCCTCTGAATTTTGCCCACTGTGGTGCCATTTTGGAGTCTCTTCACTATGTTGATAACTAGTGTGGAGTCACCTTCCACGATGGTGTTTGTCATCCTTTCGTGGCTTAGGATATTGAGACCGGTCTCCGAGGCTCTGAATCCACAACGTTGTTGGTTGAGTTTCCCATACTCCTAGCATACAGTTGGATTATGTTTCTGTCACTATCCCTGATTACTCCTCCCATTCCTGTCATTCCTAGGTTTCCTTTTGACGCCCCGTCGAAATTCAACTTGAGGGACCTTGATGGAGGGAGATTCCAGTTGTGCTTACTTATTTGGAGTTGCGATGGTCGCCTTACTTGAGTTTCGTTGCGCCCGTCTTTCAGGTCAAAAACACCTAGGATTCCAGAGTCCTGTCCTGCAAGTTGTGCTCTTCTCGTCTGGCAATTGCAGCTCTACACCGTTTCTCTTATCAGAGAGATTATTGTTTCCTTGAGCTTCCCTTTCGGCCAGCTTTTGTTCCTGAAGATGCATCAGTTCCTTTCTTTCCATATTTCCTATATGATCATCCCCAGAATAAGATTCCAATAGAGGTTCACCTCTTCATTTTCACTGTAATTCTCATTCCAGTTATTGATGGTTGCGCAGATGTTACCTCGGATCCTATTGGACTGTCGAAAGATACCTGCTGCCCAATCCCAAATATTCGCTATATATTTGCATTCATGGAGGAGATGATTAGTTTTTTCTTCCTTAGATTGACAGAAGTGGCATCGTGATGGGCCGATAAATCCCCTTTTCCTTTGGTTTTCCCAAGTTAGGATTCAGTTGTGAAGTACTAACCATTTGAAAATTTTAATTTTTGGCCATTGGGGGCTATTCCAAAGCTTATCCCATTGTTGCGCTGGATCTTCTTGGTCCTGGTCCACGATGTAATGTCGAACTTCTTTCAAGTTGAATTCCCCGCCATATTTTTGTCCCCATCTCAGTTAGTCCTCTTCTTCCGAGACTGCAATTTTCCTTTTCCCCAGTTCCTCCTCCACCTATTTCACTCTTGTTGCGGTCCGTTCTCTATTTTGTGAACTGATATTGTCCCAGATTCTCCATCTTTTGTGATTTGTTTCATGTTTTCAATAATGGTAGACTCTGGTTTTTCCTTATGCGGTCATGTCCTGTTGGAGTTCCTCCCTATCCATATTTTTCATTATGGGTTCCTTTTGCCAAGCATCGTCCCAGAATCTGGTTGTTTTTCCATTCCTCACTTCCCAAAAGTTGTCTGTCTGGATCCAGGTTTTGTTGCGCCAAGCTATATTCCATATGGTTGATCCCTCCCTAGTGCCGCTAGAGCGGATTTGGTCCTGGTCGTTTATGTCCGGGACATACTTGGCCTTCTAGGGGTTTACCCACGGTGTAGAAGTTTCTTTGACCCATCACCACTAGAGTTTTTCCCCGTATGTGTCGTTGGTTACTTGTGGGTCTTGTACCCCCAGACCACCTTTTATTTTTGGTTTCCAGACCTTCTCCCAGGCCACCAGGGCCATTTTTTCTTTGTTTCCGCTCCGTACCATAGGAAGTCCCTTTGAATGGTTCTTATTTTTAGTAGTATTCCTTTGGGGGCTGGAAATATGGACATTATATAGGTTGGAATTGTTTTCAAAACTGACTTGGTCAATATGAGTCTCCCCGCTCGATTGAGGGATCTGTACGTCTAGTTTTTCACCCTCTCCTGTAACTTGTTGATCACTCCTTTCCATTTTGACATTTTGTATGCTTTGTGTATCAGGGGAATGCCCAAGTACTTGGTTGGGAGTGTTTTGCATTCAAAACCCAAAATATTGGCCATGTTTCTTTGGATTGTTGGGTTGGTGTTGAAGAAGTAGATCATAGATTTGGAGTGGTTGATCTCGACCCTTGAGGATTCCCCAAAATATTCTAAGATTCTTTTATAGGCTTTTGCTTCCTTCACTATGGGTGTTCCATGGAGTAAGGTGTCATCCACAAACTGTTGGTGTGTGGAAGTAGGGTAGTTTTCGAAGGGTTTGATGCATGTTATTTCTCCTGTTGTTGTTGTGCTTTTTATGCTTCGACTGAGACCTTCCATCATCATAATGAAAAGGAAGGGGGAAAGTGGGTCTCCTTGTCGGATGCCTCTTATAGGCCAGAAAGGTTTAGCTGGGGCTCCATTTATTAGGAACAAGTAACTTGTCGTGGACACTAGGCTAACAATTCAGCTGATCCAGTGTTGGGTGAAACCAAAGGCTTCCAGAATCTTGACCATGTAGTGCCAACTAATTTTGTCAGAAATTTTTGCTAGGTCCAATTGTATTATCATTCCCCCTCTCCTCTGAATTTTCAAGGTGTGGATTAGTTCGTGGGCATGAATGATGTTGTCCATGATTTGTCTTCCTTCCATGAAACCCGTCTGTTCTTGTGAAATCAGTGTGGGTAGGAGGAGTTTCAATCTATTGGCTATGAATTTGGAGATTATCTTGTAAACCACATTGCATAGAGCTATGGGTCTTTATCGATCAGGGTTCTTGGCTTCATTTTCTTTGGGGATTAGAGTAATCATTGTAGCATTTAGCGCTTTGAGAATGGAGGTTGTCTGTCTGGAGTCCTCAACTACCCTATAAATGTCATGTTTGACCACTTCCCAACAGGCTTTGAAAAATTCCACTATGAAACCATCTGAGCCCGAGGCTTTACCGTTGGGCATCTCCTGGATCACTTGGTCAATTCCTCTGTAGCAATGGGTTTGTTTAAGTTGTTATTTTTTTCCTCAGTGACTAGATGGGGGATATGTTGAGTTATCCTTTGGATGGCCTCCGTTCTGTCTTTGTTGGGTTCCTAGGCTATCCCATGGAAGTGATTTACTAGAGTATTTTCAATCTCCTTGTGGGATTCTCTCTCGATCCCATCCTGATCCTTAATTTTCAAGATTTTATTGTGGGTTCTTCTGGAAATGGTTTCTCTATTGAAAAACTTGGTTTTCCGCTCACCTTCCCTTAGCCATCTGATTCGGGAATTTTGTCGCCAAAGAGTTTCTTTCTGCTTGCATCTAGCTTCCCATTCCTAGGTCATTTGGATCTCTTCCTTTTTTCTATCCTCTATGTATCCCTCGGCTATGTTAGAATATAACAGATGTGCTCGTTTTACCATTGAAAATATCACTATTGTCACCCAACCATAGGCCGAAGCCACCCTCCGAGCACCTAATCCTTGACAGAGAATCACTCTGAAAGCAAACCCTAGGCTAGATAGCCTAACAAAGGGTAGCACACCTTTCACCAAGGATAGCGCACCAAACAAAATATGATCATATAGTCCAAACCATAACCAAGAGATAGTCCAAGCCAAAACCGAAATCTGCTAGCTGCAGCAGCTGCAACGACAACTCTCCTCCAAACTTGCGCAGAAACTAGGCAACTGCAGTGTGCACAAGTGCTTCTCTGCAATTCTGAGAATGCCTACCAGAATGAAGACTGGCCTCCTGTATTTATACTAATTATAGCTAACTGTCTGGGGCGACTTCTCATTTTGGATACCTATTTACTCATTATATATTATTTCTTCTGGTCGACTTCTTCTCTCGGAGGCTAATAACCTAATACAAATTATCTTCTTGAGTCGACTTGTCTTCTAGGGTTATTAGTCAACTCATTAGGGTTTCTTCTTTCTTCCCGGAATATTATATTCGCGTTAGGTTTACACGTGGAGGTAAATACCTCCCACAACTACCATAATATGAACACTCCCTCCTAGCTAGGGAGGTATTGAAGCTAATGGTCTTGAGCACAAACATACCATTTACCCGGTAACATCAACATAGTTGTATAGACTATCAATGTCATCAACTGCATCATCTCTCAAAACCATACTCCATCTGAGTAATCAGACATGATGCTAGATAAGTCACTCACTCCATAGAGTGACACATAAACCATTCTTCTAATCCAGACATATGTCCTAGAAGAATAAATGTCCTGGACCATTTTCCGTCTGGGAAATCTTTGTCCATTGATCATCCATCTAGCTGATAATCATTTCCAACACTGTTGATAGTC